>VONZ01001954.1:0-80837 GCA_012976165.1 Labeo catla | reverse complement strand
AAAACCTTGACGGCTCAACGCCCTACCGCGGGAAGGCAACGAGGGGAGCCGACTCGCGAACGAGCGGCGGTACCTTAACGCGGCCATGGTCATGCGCTCGCAATGAACGCATGAGCCATCCGTGAACGCTGCCTCAGCGTGCTCTCGGCCCAGGCACGTGAGACAGCGATCATGTCCATCCAGCGAGGCGAGGAAACTGCCGCATAGAGAAGCGCACGGCCGGAGAGACATCCCGGGAAAAATGCCCTCGACAGCCGTGAGAAATTAGCTCTTTTAGATCCCGGTTTGCCCAGGGAGGACCACGGCACAACTGTGCACTCAAACGGGGAGACTCGCTGGAATGCAGAAGGCTTTTCTGGCCGTGAAAACGGCCGCCCGCAGGATCTCGCTGGCGGCTGCCAAACGCTCTTTTGTGAAGCTCTTTTAGTATTGGCAGCACGCCAGCAGAGAGAGAGCTGGAACTCTTTTTTAAGCTTTTAAACAGGAACTCTTTTCTTTTTTTAAAGCAAGCTAGAGACGAGGCTCCAAAGCAAAAATCTGAATGAGTGGTTGCACGCCGCCATCTTATATACCCGTATGTACGGGGGAGTGGCTCGGCATGCAAATACCACTCGCCAATGTTCATGAATGTTCATTGGCCTTTTGAATAAGGCTTGGAGATGATTGGACTCTCAAGCGAGTTCCCATATGTAACGTCGTAGTGAAACGACTGAAGGGGAACAACATTTATGCGTGGTTAGTGAAAAACTAAAATCTTTAAGTCACTGAAATAAGACCATGAAACACATTCAGAACATTAGTTCACAAGACTTTTGAGAACTGGGTGTGGTTGTCTAGAGTTTTTTCTACATAAAGATGTGAAATTCATCTCATTCACGCGTTTACAGAAAACAATATATTGATTTAAATTTTCTAAAACATGTTTTGTGACTGAAAGGGAATATGTGAGGGAGTGACAACGACCATGAATATTTAGTGATTCACACCTGAGAGACAAAAGATCCTCCTCTAATGGCCCATCAGTGAGATTGTGACTGTCAGGTAGAAACAATGAGAGATTCAAAGAATGGAGTTTTAGACTATTTGTATTTTATTTACAACACCGTATCATCAAAACATACAAAATGAAGGTCAAAAGCACATTATTGACTACATTGATCTAACCATAGAGACGTGAAGAGAATTTGTGTCATTCCTGAAAACTGTTTTCTGAATTCTGTTCAACAGGTGAAACAAGTAAATTATACCTGATATTTAAGTGATTGCTGCTGCTTTCCATGGATTTAAGAAACAAAACTCATCATCAGTAGTCCGGGAAATTGTTTTACAATAAAAAAAAAATCAGTGTAGTTGAACATCTGATGTTGGTACAGAACTCTTCGTGTAGCATTCATCTGTGGTGCAGGCATCAGATCACTAGAGAAAAAAAAAAAACAAAAAAACATCTGTAAGCATGTTAATATCAGGAGCATCTGTAATATGTACATATAGTATGATTTTGTAGTCATAGACTCACACATGCTTTATACTATCTTTAAAAAATGGCATTTTATATCTGAGAAACTAATTATTATTGTTTAGCACGTTAAACATCTATTCATTAACATAGTATTAATAATAAACTAATAGTATCCTATTGTTATACGATAAATAAATAAATAAATAAATATGATTTTATAGTCATAAACACAAGCATGCTTTATATGTCTTATACAATACAAAGCCATTTTATGTCTGAGAAACTAATGTATTATTATTAAGCACGTCATAAACATCTATTCGTGAACAGAGTATATGACAGTAGTTTTGCCTAAACAATCTTAGACTCTATCGTTCAGTTTTACAGTGTAAACACTATTACTTTTATATCGCGTGATTTTTATTTTATAAAACATTAAAAACAGCCTGGCGTCGTCAAACATTTCGATGCAATTAAATGAAACATACGTCATAACGTTTCACTTGATTACACATGTAGTCAGGACTTATAGTTTGGAAAAAATCTAACTACTATAATGTCTACACGTTATATCACAGTAACACAACAACTAAGGTAAGTAGGCTAATGAAAGAAAGACTTACTCTTTCGGTGGATCTGGCCGTCCGTCGCATCGCGCTCTTCCTCTGAGGGAAATATAAATCTTTCTCCTCACAGCGCGTCTTTTTCCAGTAACAAGATGCAAGTAGCCGAGATGAACAATGAAGTGAAGTCTCCCGCTTTGTTTACGTTGATGTGGGCGGTTCGCCGCTTGCGCCTCCACGTGGCTGATTATAATAACAAACCAAAAGTAGCTCGTGGGCGTGATCAAATTAAAAATAATTAGGTCTGACGAGAAAGACTGGACATGGGGTTGGTTTCATACAGATTACTTTAACACATGATATTTGTTTTCGATAAGACTTACTTCATTTAAAAGTAGACATATCAAGCTTTCTACAGATATCTCTCTCATGTCTCTGTGTGGAGTATTCGCTGAGTTTTAGTTCATTTTAGTGACGCATTTCTTAATGACGATCACAGACAACAACGCGGCAGACTACATACCCTGTTTGTTTGCTTTATTTCACAAAACCACAGAGTGTTGTTATTATGAGTGTACACAAATAAAAGTGAATTCCTTACAGATTCCATTGATGTATTGCTGTTATCTGTACGATCAGAAATGACGGAGAAATTGAAGTTCTTTTTGGCGTTATCAGAAAAACGGCCACAAACCGCGCCGGCGCGTTTTTCGACCCCAGAGGGTTAAAGTACCATTGCATTAGAGCATGTAGCTCGAATCGGAATCGTAAAGGGACATTATTTTTGCAAGGAAGAATCAGAATCAACACTCATGTAATTTGTGCACAAGAGCTTTATTAACGAAGGACTAACACATAACTAATCTAAACAAACAAACACAAGGTCACTCATACATGGGGGAAGTGTCAGTGAGAAGCAGTTAGAGTGAGACAAGGAAATGAAGCTGTGAAAAGAGTCAGTTAGCCACGTGAGTGAAACCATCAGTGCAGAGCTGTGCATTTAGCCGCGTTTAGCTGCTAAACTTCCTAACTACCACGTTATAAGTTATAAAGTCGATCGCAAAGATTCATAAAAAACACTTATACTCACTTCTGCTGTAAGTGAAGCTGGATCATGAATCATTTGTGCGAACATAGACTGATATATGTAGATCGGGAGGTGTATTCCCTTCACAAACAAACGTAATCTACTGCATCTTCAATGGCTCCGATGTCGGGAGTAAATGACGACCACTATGTTCATTATTACATCCAGCAACACAACACCTCAATCACTTAATCGGAGATATTCTTGTCTAACTTACATCCCTGCTCCGGCATCGAAACATGGAAAGTTACTGGACTGTGACAGCTGTTCTAAGGTAAGAGCTCATGTCAATCAACTATCGTGGGAGCGGCATCTGAGAATGGCTTGATTTGAAAAAGGGGATATTATTTTTACAGATTAATTAAAAACCACTGCATGGATTTTTATCATTATAGGGTAGATTTGTACATACACTGCCAACACACATTAATGTCAAACAACATGAAAAAGTGAACTTAGCATCCGATGACCCCTTTAAAACACTAATATGTTGCATAGGTATTAACATCTAATTTACACCATTTTTTAGATCATCAAAATACGAATTCAAAGAGACCAAACATGGCACAGGTGGGTTATACGACTAGTCATCTATCATAACACATGCATAAAACAGTAGAAAGACAAATACAACAGACAAAATTAAAATACAATGCAGTAATGCTGTACACAATGACCTGGGCTATGTGTGATAGGAAAGTCAAAGAAAGGTTTGTCTGTGAAGGAATAGGAAAGAGTCTATTTCTATAGGCATTGTGCCTTTCCTATGGGCAAATGTAGCATGGCCAAATGTGCATTCCTCTGGGCAATAAAACCTCTTATCAGATAGTCATCCTGGCAACTGAGCCCTTTTGGGGTGTTAGTTGCTTTGGGGGGTTGTCTCCAGAGCTCCAGCATATAGCTGGCTTGTTGGGTTTAAAGACTATTTGTTAAATGTAACAATTAATGTATGTCTGATTGGTCCAGATGCTAGACATCTGTCTAGTTGTAGATTGTGAGTCAAGAGATTCTGTGTACTGTTTTTTGGTCCAATAAGTAATATTTCTGTCTTATCTGAATTTAATAGCAGAAAATTATTGGTCATCCAATCTATTACATTTTAAACACACTCTGTTAACTTCGATAATTTAGAAGTTTCATGTGGTCTTGTTGAGATATATAGTTGAGTATCATCAGCATAACAATGGAAACAAATCCCGTGTTTTCTAATAATGGAAGCAGCATGTATATTGAAAATAGTAGAGGACCTAGGACAGATCCTTGTGGCACTCCATACTTTACTGGTGATAATGGAGATGACTCCCCATTTAAATAAACAAAGTGGTAGTGATCGGACAGGTAGGATCTAAACCATCTTAAAGCCTGCCTTTGGATACCTGCATAATTTTGTAGTCAATCTATTAGTATGTCATGATCTATAGTGTCGAACGCAGCACTAAGATCAAGTAAAACTAGCAATGAGATGCAGCCTTGGTCTGACACAAGAAGCAAGTCATTAGTGATTTTAACAAGTGCGGTTTCTGTGCTATGATGGGGCCTGAAACCTGACTGATATTCTTCATATATATCATTTTTTTGCAAGAATGAACACAGTTGAGCAGATACAACTTTCTCTAAAATTTTAGACATAAACGGAAGATTAGAAATGGGTCTGTAATTTGCCAGTTCACTAGGGTCTAGTTGTGGTTTCTTAATAAGAAGCTTGATAACCACCAGCTTGAATGGTTTAGGGACGTGACCTAAAGATAACAATGAGTTAATAAAATTGAGAAGCGGTTCTTCTGCCACAGGTAACAATTCTTTCAGTAATTTAGTGGGTGCGGGATTTAATAGGCATGTTGTTGGTTTAGACACAGTGATGAGTTTATATAACTCTTCCTACCCTATAGCAGTAAAGTATTGCAGTTTTTCTTTGGGTGTGACAAAAGAAGTTGACACATTAGACGCAGTAGAATCTACACTGGTTATTGTATTTCTGATGTTATCTATTTTATCAGTGAAGAAATTCATAAAGTCATTACTATTAAACTGTAAAGGAATAATTAGATTGGGTGGTGTCTGGTTATTTATTAATCTAGTCACTGTGCTAAATAAAAACCTTGGATTGTTTTGGTTATTTTCTATGAGTTTGCAGATATGTTCAGCCCTAGCAGCTTTTAAAGCCTGTCTATATCTGGACATACCATTTTTCCATGCAATTCTAAAAACTTCCAAGTTAGTTTTTCTCCATTTGCGCTCAAGATTACGAGTTTCCTTCTTGAGAGAATGGGTATTACTGTTGTACCATGGCGCAGTACGTTTTTCTCTAACTTTTTTCAGTTTGATGGGGGCAACAGCTTCTAACGTATTGGAGAAGATGGTGCCCATACTGCTAGTCATTTTCTAGATCCTGTGTATTAATGGGTACACAGAGCAGTTGAGATAAATCAGGCAGGTTATTTGTGAATCTATCTTTGGTGGCTGGAACAATAGTTCTGCCCAGACGATAATGCGGAGCCATATAGTTAATATCAGTAATACGCAGCATGCACGATACAAGGAAATGGTCAGAAACATTATTACTTTGAGGTACGATATCTATATCAGTAAGATCAATTCCATGTGATATAATTAAATCTAGCGTATGATTAAAACGATGTGTGAATGTTTAAATCTCCGACAATTAGTGCTTTAGCAAAATTAACCAATAGTTCTGAAAGGAATTCTGCAAATTCTTTTAGGAAATCTGTATATGGCCCTGGCGGTCTATACACAGTAGCTAAAACAAGAAATAGGAGAGATTTATTTTGCATATCTGGCAGAGTAACATTAAGCAAAAGTATTTCAAATGAATTAAACCTGTATCCTGTTTTCTGAGTAACACTGAGAGTATCACTATATATTGTTGCAACACCACCGCCACGACCACTCTGACGGGGCTCATGCTTATAATAGTAGTTTGGTGGAGTAGACCCATTTAGACCAATATAATCATTAGGTTTTAGCCAGGTTTCGGTTAAGCAGAGTACATCAAAACTATTATCTGTGATCATTTTATTCACAATAACTGCTTTGGGTGCAAGTGATCTAATGTTTAGGAGCCCAAGCTTTAAAAATGGTTTCTGTTCATTTATTTTGCTTTTTTTCTGGTTTAATTACGATCAGATGTTTTCTAGATCTTGCATTAAATTTATGTTTCATTAAAAAAGTTTCAATAAACCACCCAAAAAGACTTCTTAATACCATAAATAAAGGATTTAACCTAGAACACTCCAAACAAAAGCACTGACAGCAATTATGCCATGGAGAACTCTCCACTGTATATCTCTTTTAGCTAACGGTGGCTTATACAGTACTCTCCACTCAGTTTTAACATGTAATCTAATTTGAGGAACGAACGCCATGGTGTATCTACTTTGTTATTTAAACACTTCTTATTAAAAATCAGAACACAAGCTTTATACAAAATTGAAACTGAAAAGAAATCCAAACACAAGGATTTGCCAGCTTTTAAAAACCATCCCATACAATTTGTCTAGTTTTGGAAGTAAAGAAATAGATGGAAAAGAGTCCTCAACTCTCTCTTCTGTCGATAGAGCAGATCACCACTTTGCAAGTAATTGGGCAACCTTATGGGTAGTAAGGTTCATAAGGTTAGGCCCAGCCACCTTCAACAGATGACTTAAAGTAGTGGTTTTAGAATTGCAAAGCAGATTACTTAATCCAGGAAAAGTGTGGTCACCAGCAGAAATGTCTAAATGTACTCCATGTATTATGGAGTACATTTAACAACCAGAAGAGAGAGTTCATAGATGGTGCCCTGTGATGATGAAAAAGACTCCAAACTCTAAAAAGATTGCGATAAAAAATTGGTCAGTTGGCAAAGTCCAGTTCTGGGGGATCCATCAAGAAAAGAGATTTGTCCAACAGAAGACCACCCAGACCCCCCCAACTTTGGAGGTGGATCAATACAGGCTAATTTATGCCAAAGGGATGAAGCAACTAAATTATTAATGATTAGATAAACAACTGAGGAAGATTTTATTAACTAAAATATATAGGAATTTTGTCCAAATTATTTTACCATTATAATTCTACTCTATATGTTGCTGGGCAAGCACATCCTGTGTTATTGTAGGGGCCCACTAGTGAGGCCACGGTCCAGAAAACCATCTGTTTCCGATGATAGTGTTTACCTTAGGGACCCCCCAATGATTTAGGTTGACATGCTTGCGTGAGAAGACCCTTATAAAATGCGGTCCTCAACCAAGTGAAGATCAGTTCTCTATAGACAACTCGGCTTGATTGTTTCGGCAATAAAGTCTATCTTTTGGCATCAAAACCCAAGACTCAAGAGTAATTCTTTGACGGGGAAAAGGGGAAACCACAACATAATTGGCGTCACGAACAGGGTACCGAAAGGACAGCGAGGTGGACCACGGCGAGCAGACTCTGGACGAGCAACACAACAACTTGGCCAAAGGTAAGCAGTTTTGCTTACATAGTTAGGTTGTGTTGTTTTCTAGAGTTTGCTTGTGGTGAGACACCTTACATCCTTCTAAATTCATCAAACTATAATAATTGGAGAAAAGAGTTGAAATAAATGGAAAAGGGGTTTTGATTCCAAAAGCACTAAATGCATGCATTGATCTGTATTTTCTGTTGAGTTGGACTTGAGGAGAACAGTGAATTCAGGTTTTTATATTTAAGTAGAAGTAGATTAAAAGAGTTAAAAGAGAAGCGCTGGTAAGAAAGTCCTACAAGGGTAGGCGAAAGTCCTACAAGGGTAGGCAAAAGTCCTACAAGGGTAGGCACTGCAAGGGTTGCCTTTCCTTGAGTTAAGGTTATCAAGTGAAGACAGAGTGCAAACTTGTAAGTTTATTTATTAAGTCCTATGGTTAACGCTCTGTTGGTGTTAGGAAGTTACAGAGGGCTGCAGGAGTAGGCAAAAATCCTGCAGCGTACTGCTTTTTTACTGTGTTGAGGAAAGTTTCAGTAAAAGAGCGAGTAGAACTGACAGGTCACTCAGGAAGAGTGTAGTCTATTTAAATGTATGTGTGTGGTTGTATGAGCATGATTGATGTGTGAGCGGGGACTGCGGGCCCTCCTGTGTTTCTCAGAGAGAGAGTGTAGTTGTTGCCTCGCTTGAGAGGAGTAAATGAATGCTGAGCTCTAAATAATAAGTGACATATGAATTTTGTTATAAATAGGTATAAGATATGGCCTTTGAAGATTATTGTAGCAAGAGACCAACAAAAATAGGATATACATTTATTATTTAATGATTTATCATAATAGATGAATAAATAAGATTAAGCACGTGCTTAAATAAAAAAAGTATATATTATGTCTGAAGATGTCTAAAATTTGTATCTTGTTATCCCTGGGAGACAGTATGGAATTTAATCCATTACAGAGTTTCAAAGATTCGAGTTTGAGTTAACTGAAAGGTAACTTGTGGAGAGCAATGTTGAATGAGAGCAAGATTGGGTGACCAAATTAATAAAAATTTTGATACATAAGCCATAGACATTTCTCAATAAGAATGTAACTTTGGTGATTAAATATATGTAGGTTGGGAAATTCATTCACCATTACTAGATTATTCTGAACATCTATGTGAATTTAAAAGAAATTTATGATGGTTTTTACCATAGGCTTGTCATCCTGTTGTAGAAAAACTATTATTTTGTTTAATTGTAATATTCCTAGATAATAAAGGTAGATTACTGCTGTTTTCTGCATTTTGCAAAGAAAAAACTGCTTGCTATTTTTCTGCAATGAAGAACTTGCTTTACTAAAATAGAATAAGGGAACTGCTGCTTTAACCAGATGAATGTTTTATATGGTAGGACCATTGAAAGATTTGGCTGAAAAGTAAAATTTGTATAAAGAGCTAATTGCTCAGATACAAGTTTGACTAAGGTCAATTTGATTAATGCGGTCTCTGAGTGTTAAAATTTCAGATGGCTTCTACAACAGTGCCTGGAAAAAAGGAAGCAATGTGCTGGAGTCTGTCTACCAGTGTGGGGAAGGGGCAAAGACAAGGCGGCAGAGAGAAGAAGAGGGAGGAGCTGATGAACTTTCCACCCCCCTCCAGAAAGAGGAGTGCATACTTCTGCATGGAGAAAGGCTGACTTAAAACAGGAAAAGGTGAATCTTTCACTTGAGACTTTTCCTGAGGATGAAGAGAATATCCTGAAATGCAAAACTGTGGCAGGAAAGCCAGACTGAGAGGAAGCAGAGAAACAACAAAGACCATACACCACGTCAGGCCATCACAGACTGACGACCCAGTGCAACAGACAAACAGCTTCAACAGATTAATGGTCTACACAGAAGAACTTTCATCACTTCCCATTGCAGGCAATTGGGCTGCATATCTAATGATCACTATAGAGACTGCTTCAAATTTGGTTATTATATTAGCTTAATTAGTATTGGTTATTCACTGGTCTCACAGCAGTTTTTTGAATTCTGTGTTTTAACTAACATTCTTGATCTGCTTTTCAACAGTTACCAGTCCAGCCTTAGGTCTTAAAGAAAAGGAATTTTGACAGACAGAAGCGAGTTCATGACTTACTGATCACACAAAAAGTGGAGCTGGATTTGGCATAGTGAGGGCTATTTAATTAAACTAGGGGAAATGTACAGCTGAATCGTCAACAAGAATGCTGAGTTCTTATGAAGAAGACAGGGTAGACAAGACGTCTAACAGACAAAAATAGGGCTGATAAAATAAAAATATTGGTCACTCCATTTTGTTTAATGGTCATTTTCTAGGACTAGATTAAATAAGAGTAATATGTCTGCAAAGTTCCAAAATTATGAAATCACAAATGTTGTCATCACTGGGGGTAACAAGATAGAAATTATTTTGGCCATGGATCCTAGATCATGTGGAGATCTCCAGTCCTCTTTTTAGATAGCATGACTAAAATTCAAAGTAGACAAACATGTGACATTTGAGAAATTACAATCGGCTTTCTTAATTGCACAATACCTGAGCTAATTATTCCAATTAAAAATAATTGATTAAATTTTGTTGGAAAAAAAGAGGTTACACAGCAGACCTATTATCACCAGACCTATACGTAGTAGAGTCTAATAACGAAAAGCTTATGTTAGTCTATTCAAAAACCTGTTGCTAAAATCATTCAGTTGATAATCTGCTGAGGTTGCACAAGAAAATTAAACGTGATTTTAGCCTAAGAGTGGGGTGTGAAAGGGTGTGAAAAAGTGTGAATGATGGTGTGCAATGATGTGACATGGAGTGAAAGAAGATGTCTGATGAGACACTGAGGCAAAAACAAATGCCAAAACAGCTGTATACAAAAATTGAAATGTGGGCCCACAGGGCAGATTATGCCCTTAAAATGACCCTGGATGAATTGGTTAAGTTTCCTGGTCAGCACCTAAGTTATTGTTGTGGCGGAAAGAAAAACAGTGCCACACTTGCCCAGCGTATTATGTGGGAAGGCAAAGCAAGGAAGCTTGCTCTGTCCACCCCACAGCTAACTTTCTTTTTCAGCATCCCATGATGGAGCTGATTCTGTGTCAAAAGGATAAAATATTGTCTTTCTGATTGTTAACATTAATAAAGTGGGTTGAGTGTTTTCCAGGGTAAAAAGCCTATGCTATTGAACAAAATAGGCCAAAAAATTTTATCCAGTGATAGAGGGACTAAATTTATAAAACTAAAAGAAAACTTAATTAGCAAATTGTTGAGAATAACATTGAAATTAATCAAAAATAGTAAGGATGAAAACAATTTAATAAAGCCAAATTCTTTATTATAGAAAATGGGTATTAACCCTGCTCTTTATGTTAATACAATGGATTGTAAACAGATGTATGAGAAGCCAAAAAAGGGCCCAGGACAGCCCTCAACCCACTTGACATTTCTACAGGTCTCACCGAAAAGGACGACTGGCCAGATGAAAAATGAACATACCTGATATCACTAACCAAAACCTCTGAAAGTTTCCATTTACAGGCAACAGTAGTTCTATCAAGGCCAGGGAAGGTTTGCCCCACCAGTGTATGCAGTTATGATCTCAAGGGGAATATCACATTGATCAGAAAAACGGGACCACATCTCTCTCTCTAAAACACGCCAACTAGCTTCAGCAACCCTACACAGCATGGAGTGAGGAATTAAGGGCGTGCTAGTAACGACCCTCCCTTGCCAACGAGGGAAAGACCATTGCAACGACTCGCAAAGAGTCACCCTGGTGAAGATGGAAAAAAGGGGGAAGGAAACGTGGAGCAGACAAGAAGGGAGAACACGAGAAAGAAAGACAGAATTAGAGAATGAAAAGGACATGTAAAACTGTGTCATGAAAGAACTTTTAATATTAGAAGGATTAGGGAGGCAGGATATTTTACTTCTCCTCTGAAGTAAAATGTATATGTGGGGGAAAGATGCTCATGGTTTTGACTGTTGTGCAAAGGGGGAAGTGACAAGAAAAGTTAAGCAACAAGGGTATTGGTCACCACACTTGAATGCAAAGGTAGAGGATTTTTGGTCCACATGGGAAAATTATGATAGATATAGGGTCAGAAAGGGAATAATAGCTCAATCTCGACTACAACTGAACCAGGATTGTATGAAAAACAACATAGGAATGTTGAAGAGAATTATGACATGTAGGAAGACGATACCAAGCTAAATGTTTTATGGGAAACAGCACCAACAATTAATGATATAAGTGGGCAACTTTCACAACCGCTAAGCTAAAAAAAACTGCCTATTCTGTTCTAAAACACAGATGAGCCAAGTAATAGTAGTCCCTAATCCATTCAGTTATGAACATTGTGCTATATTCAACAGAAACTTTTGTCATTTAGGAAGAGACTTCAGACCTTGTTGTCCAGCTGAGTGTCTAGGCTCCCTGAGCAATGCTAAACAAAACCCATTCTACAAGCATATACCTCGATTAAGAGCTAAATGTAGAAGCTTAGATATAACTGAAGATTTGAAAATACAAGTTAATCAAGTAGAGATTCCACTATGGTACACCATAGACTACAGCAAAGAATATGAGGGCTTTATTAAACCCACAGGGGTTGTAAATGTGGGACAATTCAAAGGGAAATGCAGTGTCGTTTAGAATTTGGATACAACGATATTTCGAAATGTTGATGATTCTAAAGACTTTCCACCCCTTTGGGCATCAGGAATGAGGAAAGGAGAACAAATATGGCCAGCTAAAACCTGTAAAAAATCAAACTATATCATTACCCGCAACAGACATATATAAGAACCAAACTATAGCATTAGCCGATTTCTTTTGGATTTGTGGAAAAAGAAAACTTTTACCTGCCTTAGATGCAAGAAATCCATATAATAGAATGGGATTCGAAATCCTCATTGGGGAGAAACAAAACAATTAATCACAAAGTTAAGAGAAATTATATGCCAGATCCTAAAAGTATATATGGATTCAATAGGTCAACCCAGAGGTGTACCGGATCAATTCAAGGCACAAGATGAAGTCAAATCAGGTCTTGAATCAATATTCATTTGGATTTCACAAAATAAAAATACAGAATGGATAAATTATATATACACTACAATCAACAAAGCTTCATTAATTATACCAATGAAGCATTAATTTCTTTAGGAGAACAATTAGATGCAACCAGTAAAATGACATGGCAAAATAGGGAGCATGGTTAGCAAAATTAGGAATACGCTTGGAAGTGACAATTGGCATAGGAGGATTACTATTTTGCTGTGTACTACCATTATTAAAATCCCTAGTTATCAAGGCCACACTTAAACAAATTGACATGTTAAGGTATTGCAAAGATGAAAAAGGAATCCGATTAAACATGAATATTATGGGGACTTGCTTTACAGAACAGCATTGATTTTGCAACTGGTAGATAAGATTTTGAGTTTCTCCGAGGAAAATTAAGACAAATGTATCTGTAACATAAATCTTTATATTATGTATGTTTTATTTTGTTTCATATTGTATATATTTTGTTTTGGTTTCTCTTTATCTAGTATTCATTCTTATTTTACCATTATAATTCTACTCTATATGTTGCTGGGCAAGCACATCCTGTGTTATTGTAGGGGCCCACTAGTGAGGCCACGGTCCAGAAAACCATCTGTTTCCCATGATAGTGTTTACCTTAGGGACCCCCCAATGATTTAGGTTGACATGCTTGTGTGAGAAGACCCTTATAAAATGCGGTCCTCAACCAAGTGAAGATCAGTTCTCTATAGACAACTCGGCTTGATTGTTTCGGCAATAAAGTCTATCTTTTGGCATCAAAACCCAAGACTCAAGAGTAATTCTTTGACAGGGAAAAGGGGAAACCACAACACAACCTTTTGTTTTTCAGCAATTCCATCCCAGTTTTTCTGTACAGTAATCAGTAATACAGTAGTACAGTAATACCTAAGTATTTAAAACCATCAGTATTCCAGTGTAAACCTTCAGGAAGTTTTAGCCTCCCACTCCCTGTTTTTCACACACTAAAGCTTCACTTTTGTTCCAATTTACTTTAGCAGAGGATAAAACTTTAAAATCCTCAAGTAATTTCATTAAAATTATTTTTGATCATTGACCATTACAAACACATAATCAGCATAAGCTGATAAATGAACATTACAGTTAAAACCAGGTATATGAACACCATTCAAACGAAATCTTATCTGCTGCAATAGAAGTTCTATGGCTATTGAGAAAAGCATTCCCGTCAAAGAACACCCTTGTCTGACTCCTCTACCAACCTTGAAAGGAGTGCATAAACCACCGTTTACTTTCAAGAAACTCTCAACAGTGTACAGAACTTTAATCTTACTCACAAATTTTTGGCAAAAACCAAATGCTCCTAAAGTTTTTCACAGGTAATCATGTTCGACCCGATCAAATGCTTTTTCTTGATCTAGAGAAATCACAATCTAAGTTAAGCAAAAATCTTGCAACAATGAAATTGTCAAAAATAGACCTACCAGGTATGCAATAGCTGTGGTCCAGGTGTAGTGGACAGCACATTCCAGGGCCCAGTTTATGGCAGGGGCCCTCCCTGACCACAATACTGGACAGAGGTTTGCTACATTTTGATTGGATCTTGGTGAACTAACGTAAGCAAACTGTCCAACGCCATCAGATAAGGATGCCAGGACAACAGCCAGACATCTCTTAGAGCACAAGAAGAAGACCTTTGGTACAAAGCACGGGAAGGACAGAACTTCCTATTGGTAAAAATGCAGTTTGTGCCCTTCACCCACCTTGAGACTGATTCCTAATGGTCTGGCCTGTGTCCGACCATAAAAATTCCTTAGGACCTCCAGATGCAGCAGCAGTGGGTGAAACTAAGAGAGATCATGGAGATCCATCCAAATCCATTCATAACTGTTTTCAAACCTTAAATCTGATGCACACTACAACAAACACATTTTATACTTATTCAGAGAAATAAGTACTCCTTGTGACAGCAACGTGTAGTGCAGCATCTTACACAAACTTAGCTGTTAATGGACAAATGAACAGAAACACCAATGTTCTGAGTCTGCGGCCTGCTACAGGGAAGGCAGCAACAGATCAACCTTCGTTCTGAGTCTCCGGCCTGCAAAGGTGAAACAACAACAGATACCAAGTCCAAGTCTCCAGCTTTTGAGGCAGCAACAGATACGACCACGTTCTGAGCCTCTAGCCTGCGAGGAAAGAGATAATCTATGTTCAGAGTCTTTGTCCAGCGAGACAACAACTGATGCAGCATCCTGAGTCTCCATCCTAGAGAGACAAAGCGGATGGACCAAATTCTGAGTCTCTAGCCCAGAGAGGCAGAAGACCCACAGACATTTGCAACAAGGTTAAGCTCCGGCAAGCAAACCTTCACTTCAGGTACTTTTGCTTGCGTGTTCCAAGCTAAGGACCTTCAGCACCTACTCCAGGGCCACATCTGCGTGTTCCAGATCTTAGGACCCTTGGTGCTCCAGGAGATCAGCATCCTACAGCGCTTCATCTTCAAGGCTGTCGAAACGGATTCCTGCTCCTTTCCCCACTGTACTGCCACCAGCGCAACCGGTGGAAGAAGTCGCCGCCACCGGACTGCTCACTGAACCACAGCGAACGTAAATATCACTTCCAAACCTCTTCCAGAGACCTTGGCATTGTTGTATATTATCAGTATAGGATTTTCTAAGGATTTTCTTCACCTTATTTGTTTCAGAGTAGCAACAGTTTATCTGTCCAGATAACGTAGCTCTGACATAGCAACTCCCAACATTATCACTTGCTGTTTATGCATCTTATGCACTTTATTCCTTTTCCATTCATGGTATTCATTTAGTAGTTGTTGATTACTCTTGTCTATCTTTTGTTAATAAATTTATTTTATTACAACTTGTGTCTTCCTTGTGTTGATAATACAGAAGAGGTTCCACAAGTTAGAGATCCCACCAATCTTTCTTGTGTGATGTACTCATAACCACACATGAATTGACGCGATCCAAGAATCATAACGTCAGCTGTGACACGAGTACCCATCACTACCCTATTTCACCTCCCTAGGTTTGCGAAAGTTAAATTCACTACCTTATTTGGCGTCCCTAGGTTGGCAAAAGTTAAATTTATTACAACATACAACATGCCTGACAAAGCACATCCTTGCCTTATGCCCCTTGTGATCTTTTTCCAGTTTAGCATTTATTCCTTCCAGAACTTTAGGTAGACCCTCATAAATGTAACTGGCTATGTCTTCCACCTCCATGTGTTCACTCCTAAGAATCAAAAGAATTTTGTATTTCTAGTATTTCTCTCTACAGATCTCCCAGGGATCTGGAAATGTCTCTAGTAACATTGAGAGTATATATATACGGCACAGTTGCTGAATCTGTATTTTTCCATTATCCCACCACTGCTGCAGAGAATCAAACGATGACTTCTTATTCTTAAAATTTTTTTTCCAAAAAAAAAAAAAATGTAAACACCTCACAAAAAGAATTCTTGCAATATACCAGTATTAAAATGCCAATAAGCACTTTTTGGCTTGACATTATTAAAAAAAAAAATATATATTACAGCTGACCAAACTATGACCTGAAAAGCTTACAGGTTAAATTGCACAACCCTTAATAGTATTAAAATGATGTTTAAAACAATACCACCTGTCAAGCCCTTACCAAAAAGAAGTATACTTAAAGTGTATTTCATTAAGTATACTTAAGTAAAGTTCAAATATATTATTAAGTATACTTTATGTAGTAATATACTTATGTAGTATACAAATGTCAGTTTACTAGTAGTATACTTGTAAGTGTACTATTTCAATACTCCTTGGGACTAAATTGGCACATTTTCTAGTATATGAAAGTATACATTTTGTAAAGATATTAGTACTGGACCCAAAAATACATACAAACACAAGTGGATAAGTTTTAGAAAGTTTATTTTCAGTTTTCTTAATGTTAAGGTTCTTAGGATACCAGCAAATCTTCTCCAGGCCAGGGGATGGCAACAGTGAGGTGACAATGAATCAGAGATAGGTAAAGATGATCAGAGGCTAGTCTGCCAGCTGAGCGCTAACAGGAACTAAGTAGATCACTGAATCAGTATAACAGACAGGGTTTAGGTGGTCTCATGAGGTGGAAGGGGTGATCTGCTTGGGAATTGAACCCCGGTCTACCACGTGACAGGCAGAGACACAGTCCACTGCACCACACAGGAGTCCGCTAGAGTGTTTTAGAAGGTGTTCTGAGGAGTAATAGAAGAGTAAGAACAAGCAGTACTGAAGACAACACAATCCAAGTTCCTTTATCCTTTTCCAGTCCCAAGTCCACAACAAATAATTCCTCAATCCAAATCCAGATCCACAATGAACTGACAATCCAGCTTCCAGAGCAGTAGATAAAGACAGTCAAACTTACTGACTCTTGAGGGAGGTTCAGGCAGAGAGAGAGAGAGAAAACAGATTCCAGGCAGGATCAAGTTCACACAGGCTTCAAGGATCAGATTCAGGAGCTGGCTGGAATGTGCATCAATGAGCAGAAGAGACAATCTGGCAGAGAGGTAAAAGTGGAGACTGGCTTATATAGTTAGTGAGACAGGTGAAACCAATGAGGATAATTAAAGGAGGAATTACAAGACCAGGAACAGGAAGCTGGGTGCTAGCTGACAAAATAAGAGTTTAACAGGAAGTGGTGACAAAATCATGACACATTTAAGCATGGGCGACATTTGACTCTTGAGTCAAGGGGGGCAAAAAAAAAAAAAAATAAAAAAAAAAAAAATTGGGGCCAGTTTTCACATCATATCACATCAATAAAAATTCTGCGTTTGTGGAAACAACATGAGACTTCACTTTTGCTTTCACTTTCGAAGGCGTTTAGTGTCTTTGTCAGCAGCAGCAGCAGTGAACGTACCTTCAGCGCAGCTGGAACAGCTCCACATTCAAGGGGCATGCAATAGGCTAAAGCTTGCCGCAAAGCACCAGCAAAAGTTATTACAGTGAATCTGTCGGCGGGAAATAGTAAGGAGATTTTGAATTACTAATTTGAATTGTTTATTAATAAACAATGTGTTGTCTGAGTCAGTGTTGCAAGGATGAAGTTGCCGATCCTGACTCGCCATCTCCTCTTTGGATGCTTCTTTTGAGAGAAATGTATAAGTCAAGTGTACTTAAATGCCATTTTAAGTATATTTCTGAGAAGTACATAAAAAGTGGACTGAAAGTATAATTTCCTATTTTTAGTTTAAAAGAACTATACTAATAGTACACTTGAATAAACTTCATTTTCTTAAGGAAGTCTAGCCATTGTTACATGATATTCTCTCCATGACCATGTATACAACAACACTCTCCAAATATCATACCAATCATATTCTTTTATCATTTGTCGCAAACAAAACTCTTTCACCCCCCAGAACTGGAGCATATATATTTATAAATACAACAATAACATTTTCAAACATAGTCCATAGTTTTAACAACTGTCCCTCAACTATATTTTCCACTTCAAAAGAAACTGGAATTATATTTTTCCTTAATAAAATAGCTACACCTCCACTGATATTAGTCTTATGACTCATAATCCCCTCTCCTTCCCATTCCATTTTCCACGCACTTTCATTTTGCACATCAGAATGAGTCACCTAAACAAACTGCCTTGTCAACTCAAAGACTGCTTTTTTTCTGTAATCCCTTGCACCATTTATGTTCAAACTGCCCAGTCTTAAATTATTCATAAATTAATGAATAAAAAAAAGAGACTTAACAGAACAAAAACAAAAAATTAATGATTATGATATTAAGGCATTGCTTTTGCATCATTTAACATGACTGATCTCAACTTTTGAACAATTTTCCTCAACCTGTATACTTCTTGTTCTGTGAGACCCCCTATCCCTTTTTCTTTTATTGCCACTCTTGCTGATTCTATAAACAAATCCTGATCAGGAAAGAAATCTTCTACTTGAACTCCCTTCATTCCTTTTGTATTTTGCAGAAAACTCTTAATCTTCACAAAGGTGTAAGCATTCCTCCCAGTTCTCCTTAGAGAAACTGACTCAACTGAACTCACACATTCACTCTCACTCTCGGTTAATGAATCATCAGAATGACTATGATCAGATATAACTCCATGGTCATGCCGGCGTGACCAGCTCACTTTCAGCTCAGTAATTCACCAGTTCCGCAAACACTCGGAAATGTGTCAAAATCTTGCCTTGTCTACTTTTCACAGCAATTGGTTGTCGCCTGGCGATTTTTGCTCAAAATTTGCATAAAGTTGAGGAATGCCAAACCTTTTTGCCGCTCTCAGCTACTCTCAATGCTTTCTCCGTGCCGCTTTCAATCCCATAATGCCCTAGATGGCACCAGTGAAGTGTTTAGTTTGCGAACCACTGTTAAAGGGAAGAGATGAATCGCACACAGGGTGTAAACATTGTTTTCAGAGGCGTGCTCTGCTCTAAATTTGACACACCCCAAAGCACTGCCAGCGGCACTGAGTGCAGATTTGACGCTGTAGTGGAAACACACCATTACAGACTGAATTGCTGGACTACCATATTATTGTTATGAAAAAGAATGCTCAGAGAAGCATTTCATAAATTTTTGAAGTTGTATCTTGTATACTGTGAATTAACATGAACATGAATATTTTTATAAACTAACATTAAAAAAAAGATTTACAAATCTAGTTAATGCAATAACTAATGTTAAACAGTGAGACCTTATTGTAAATTGTTACCAACACATTTTATGATCTATAACCATTTTTTAAAATTATTTTAATGATCTATAAACATTTGTGAAATAATTATATAAAACTATATTACCATTAAAGTACATATTAACTTATTTTATGTATTTGTTCATTATTCTAATTAATTAAACTGAGCAGTAAAGGGACATACTCTAAATATTTTTTAATCCTGTTAGTGAGAGAGTGTAGGATATATAAAACTTAATGATTTTTCCTTGAAAGATTAAAAAAAAGATTTTAATGTTCTTTAAGCATTTCTACAATAATAATATAAACGTATACGGGCAGTACAGTACATATCAACTGATTCTATGCATTATTTTTTATTCTTATTCACTGAGAATGAACAGGGTTAGAGATAAAGGATTCCTTATCCTATGACTCCATCTGGTTGTCATCCTTCGTATTACAGTCTTCATCTGCCATCTTAAATGTCTGATAGTTTTAATTTTTTGGGGACCCTGAGCATTATGTATTTATGAAACTAAGCATGTTTCCTAAGAATGACTTGTTCTTCATATTTAAAACGTTTTGAGGAGTTAGGATAATGCACTTTAAAGATATAAGAAAACATCTCTGTTACGTATGGTGACCCTCATTCCCAGATGGAGGGAACGGAGACGTTGTGTCGAGTGTACGGCACTAGGGGTTGCTCTTGGGAGCCCAAACACCTCTGACAAAATTGAGAAAAGGCCAGTGAAATAAGGTGTGCAGAATTAGCATAGCTGGCCATGCCCCGGACATCCGGGTATAAATAGGCCAGCGTGGCATCTGCTCATTTGTTCTGTTCTGAGGAGTCTAAGAAGCGTCTCAATCCACTCAGAGGCAGTCCGGAGTTGTGGCATGAAGGACACAACATCTCCGTTCCCTCTATCAGGAGAGAACTAGGTCCTGCTGGGCCAGTATGGGGCCACTAGCAGGAGCTGTTCCATGTCCTCCCAGGCTTTGCACAGAGTATGTGCAATGACGCTCGATGGGGGGAGGCATACTTGCGTGGACCAGCTGTGTGCCAGTGCATCCGTACCGTAGAAACAAAATGTCTTCCCAACGACTGAAGGTTTTGTGACACAGACGTGTGATGTACCTTGGCGCCTTGCCCATCTTGGGACTCAGGTATGAAGTCAGTGCTGCAGCGGTCTCGTGTGCATCAGGCCTGGCGGTGAGAGTGGGGCCGAAGATGCCATACGTCCAAGGGGCCTCTAAGAGTCTTTAGAGGAGCCGCTGTTGTAAGTTTGTGCACTCTCACACACGCCAGCACTGACTGAATGCAATCATGAAGGGGTGTGCAGTCATAGTGACCGAGTCCAGATCCAAACCAGGAAAAGAGATACTCAGCACTGAGGAGAGTTGATCTTTTCTCAGTTGACCTGAAGTCCCATTCGGGGTGGTGGTTGAGAACCATGTCCCTGTGAGCACAAACCAACTCCTGTGAGTGTGCTAGAATCAGCCAGTTGATGACATAGTTGAGAATGTGTATACCCACTTCCCTGAGAGGGGCAGGAGCAATCTTCGTGAAGCCGCAAGATGACAGGGACAGCCTGAAGTGAAGGACCTTGTACCGAATGTCTGCCCTTCGAAAGCAGGCTGTGGAATGGCCACAAAGTGAGGGCTGACACAAACCCCCTCTTCATCTCAGCTGAGGGGACAGGCTCTATCGCACCCTTTCCCAGGAGGGTTGTAACTTCCGCTTGAAAGACTACAGCATTCTCGCCCTGAACCGACTTTGTAAGAGAATGCCATTGAACTTGAGCAGACACCTCGCAAACTGAATCACACAGCTGAGCCGGGTGGTCCGAGGGATTGGGGCCACCCAACCGTCCCAGGAATCCGCTAGCAGTCTCAGAGGAACTACACCTGGAGTGGGGATGTCATGGCTGAATGAAGCGAAAGGTGCCGTGCCTAGGGATGAGAAGACCCAAGGAACACAGAGTGCCTTGCCAATATGTGGAGACACCAGGTGAGTGCCCAGCACACCCTGGTCTGCAGTCTCAGCATCTGGCCGTCTCATGAAGGGCCATAGTGTTGTAAGATAACCAAGAGAAGGAGGAAATGCTCTTACTGACCATGTATTGTCTGCGTCGAGAGTATATCTGGGTAGGTCAGTTGGCCCGTCTTCCCTGGGTTGCTTGTCTGAGAAACTGTGAAGAACTGCTGTGCAAATTCTTCCACAGTGTTGCCGAAAAGACCAACCTGGGAAATAGGGGCTTCGAAAAAACAGCATTTCCACCAGGTTAAGCCACAGGTGGCTCTCCTGGACCACCAAAGTGGACATCGCCCTTCCCAGAGCCTGCACCGTGACCTTCATAGGTCGGAGAGCATAACTGGCCGCTGAACGCAGTTCCTGTAGCAAAACGATGCAAAACGTTTTTTAAATGGAAATGGTGGTGCGTTAAACACCCTGTTCTGCTGACACAAAAGTTGCAACTATGGCAGCTGAGAAGGCCATTCTTTGTGTTCTTTTTGAAGAATTTTCAGAGCCTGATAAAATCGGTCTAAATATGTGTTTAATACTACAAAATACTCTCAATGTTATAGTCACTGCCCTTGCTGTCCAGAATAAAAGAGAACATCCCAGTCGAGTGAAGGGATTTGTGGAAACTCTGGTTCCTAATTATTGTGATCCAACATATGCCTTCCATTTCAGAATGAAAAGACAAACATTTCAGGTGAAGGATAATCTACTTCTTCCCTTAGAGACTGTATTATGATCTATATGACCTTATTATTTTTATTGTGAGGGTTAGGCTTATCATTATTGCTGATCACTGTTGTCGTGCTATGATACTGTAATATTTACTGTTATATATCCCAATTAGAGGAGTATAGAAAAATTTAAAAGTGTCACTCCGCAATACAATAGCAAAATTGTATTTAAATTTAATGTAAATAAACATGTGCAAACAATATACTTGCTCTTGTGAATTTATTTTGATGTTAATTACATTTACTTACAAATACTTACAAACAGGAAAAATAAGGTGGTTATATTATATTAAGATATGACAAGATGTAAAAATATTAGACTGTGAAACATTTACAGTCTACTCCTACCTTATCCTCTCAGTAAGTTTCTTCTCTTTTGTTCTTACAAACAGGAGCACCATATCACTGACAGGGCCTGGCTTGACTTCCTAGGTATACCAATGGGGCATGTAGTATTATAATCAAAATGTATTAATTATATATGTCATTCATAATGTATTTGATAATTCTCTTAAATTTACCATTGTTCTAGGTTTGTGGTAGCTCTGCTCCATTTTAGTGCAGTTATGTACAAGAGGAACTGCACTGATTCCCAATTCTGAACAGTGTGCTGTCTGGTACAGTGCTGCAACAATATGGATGCCCACTGCTGTCCCAACAGCACAAGAATAACAGGCTGGGAATCCTTTAAAACAAACTGAAGATAATTAAATTGACAAGTGATTACAAGTGATCTGAGATATTTTGAATTACTTTCAGTTGCATTTTAAAATGTTTACATTGTAAATTAAGCAGAGCTGCATATCAAGCATACAGCCTTTGATATTATTGGAAAATACTTGGATACGGCAAATAGTTGTGTTAGGATACTGTGAAAATAAACATTTTTTGCAGGTGGCTGGAGGAGTTGCATGTGCACCATGCATGTGATCTTATGGATTAATAGTTTTTTTATGGAAACTTCCACAGCATGTATTGGTAAATTGTAAAAAGTCGGAGAATGTGGTTTTAAATACTGGCCTTCCTCAGGGGTGTGTTATATCATCAATTTTATTTTCTATTTACATAAATGAAATGACTTGTGATAATGATAATTTGACACTTATAAAATATGCAGATGCAGATGGCATTGGTGGGACGTGTAAAGAATATTCAGTCATTAGATACTTACCTTAATTTTGTTAAATTTCTTACATTTTGGACAGAGAAGAGTTCTTTGCAGCTTAACATTAGTAAAACTAAAGAAATGTGTTGTGGTGCTAACAACGTACGAGCATTGTGTGAACCTCTGTTAGTAAATGGAGAGAAAGTTGAACAGGTGGGATCTTTTAAATATTTAGGTACTGAGATTGACTCCCAATTTTTTTGATAAACATTCAGACATTCAGTGTTTTTAAAAAGGCTTATCAACGTTTAGGCGTATTGAGAAAACTGAGGAGTTTCAATATTGAGGATATTTTAATTGTTGTATTTAAATCACATATTGAATCTGTTCTCACTTTCAATATTGTGTCTGGTTTAACTTTCTCTCTGTTGAAAGCATAAACAGACTTGTAAGGATTATAAATGTGGCAAGTAAAATTATTGGTGAGAGACAATTACCTCTCACTGATCTTTTTAGTATGGCACTAAAAAGGAAAGCCTCTGTTATTGTGGGAGACTCTTCTCATCCTCTGTATAGTTTCAACTACTTCCGTCTGGTAGACGGTATAAAGTGCCTTTGGTGAAAAGGGCCAAGTATAAGAAGATGTTTATCCCAACTGCCATTGGTATTTTAAACAGGTTTTTAAAAGTAATGTTTTTTTTTTGTGATGATGAAAATTGTTGTTGTGAGGACTATTTGTATTGTTTTGTGTGTTGAGCCTTTTGTCTAAAGACAATTTTCTACCCCACTGGGGACAGACAATAAAGCTTTGGAAAATTATTCTGTACTGTATTCTGCATTATAATGTATTGTTATACTGTATGCATTAGACAGTAGATCAGAACTACGCACATTATAATTGTTGCACATGCATCACTGCCTGTATATTACATTTTATAATTAAAACTGAGATTTATGCATCATAAACACGTTGAGATAAAAAGAAAAAAAAATAGTTGTTTGCAGTTGTTGTTTATTATTTTAATGGATTTGCAAAGTCATACATTTTAATTTTACTAGTCAGATGGACATTTACATTTACCTGAGCTTCAGCCATATGTATATTAAAAAATTTACATTTTTTATATTACATATTTTACTGTCAGATGGACAAAATAATTCTTAACTTAAAATTTAGCTTCAAGCTTACAAAAACTTGTTTAATTGTACATTGAGATAGAGCAGTGGCACCTAATAGAAATGTACAGTGGGACATTTAAGATTATTTACAAGGCAATATCTACTCTGCATGAATCTCTTACGACTTACCTCGTATTGTTAATATGAGAGGATTTATGAGAGCGAGCAACTCTTCACCAAACGGGGAGGGGGAGGGGGAGGGGGAGGGGGTGCTATTATTTAAAATTTTGTTTGTAGGAGGAGTTTGTAATCCTATTAAAGCACGGGATGAAATACAGTGAATGAGTCTGGTAAATCGTGATTTAGCTGTCATCATCAAAGCTCATGCATCCAGCTGTGCTGGAGAAACTGTGATGACCGTAACCTGTGTCTGCTTGCGAATCGCTCTTGCGGTAGCCTACTTTGATGGTACAAATTCTTTCACAAATCCCCCCTTAGCGCCGGGCCTGAATTACAGTATCAACTGGCGGCGTGCTTGCTTTTGTGTCAGGGCGCTTATATTTAAAATGGACTTTCTGATGTATTTTTTAACACGTTTTAATTTTTGAAACAAAAAATTATTTGTGATCAAACATTAATTGGCAGATCCCCTGCAGTGCCGCTGCGGACCCCTGGTTGAAGACCCTTGCACTAACCATTTCCAGGATGCTGCTGTGCTCCTTTCTCAGTGCACACACCAGTCTGCAGACATTTCAGATCATAGACAAAATACAAATAATACATAATACAAAAGTTGTCATTTTAATAGCACAATGTCATTTGATCTCTGTATTAGAAGTAACATAATCTTACTTTATATTTTTGTTTCAGGTTTTCCTTTTTTTCCACACAAATGCTGCTGTCACCTTTTTTTGCAGGTACTGCTCCACCACAAAAGCTCTGCAGCAAATGCACAGGAATCAAGAATCAGAAAAGTGCTGTAATAGCTCTGTTTAAAATTACAACAATTTAAAAAAAACTACAACTTAAGATTTAAAAAATGTTTTATCAATGTCTGTAGTATACATAGATATATATTCATAGTATACTATAAGCCTTTGATCAGTCACTTTGCACTGGATAAGGACACATGTGTCTCATCTGTCCCTGTATCACCCAGAAAAGATTCAGTTACCTTTGTGATTTATGTGTTCAATACCTGTACATGCTGAGGTAGTTGCTGATGTGTTAACTGGCTTTTTATCCAACACAAATGCTCGTCAATTTATCAGCAATACTAATGAACAAATAAAACAGATAACTCATGTTTACTAAAACAGATTACTCATGTAGATTTATTTACATTACATTAATCTAAAACAGTGTTGACAACAGTGGTACATCACAGCACAGATAGATTACTCACTCAGATGTCTGTTTCATGTTGTGATGTGTTAAATAGACATTTAGTAATTATCTTTTAGATGTATATGGTTTATGTAAATCCACTTTGGAGATGTACAGCGAAATCACAAATATACTATAATGTACACTGCCCTCCAAAAGTTTGGAAACACCCCTGGCAAAGTGTGGTTTTGGATGATATCAGCATAAATCCTTATTATTTTTTGGTGCAAATACATTTGTAACACCCCTTGGACTGTTTATGTTGGTTTCTCCCTGCTGTGCCCATATTTGGTTCTTCCTGCCCTCGTTGTGTCCTAATTAGTTAACCTTGTTTCACCTGTGCCTTAATTATGTTCATCGTTATCACCTGTCTTTATAATTTGCATTCAGTTCTGTGTTTGTCATCCGGTCTTGTCAACGTCAACGTATGCTACCCAGCCTGTGGATTTACCTGTTTGGAAACTATCTGTGGATTATAATAAAGACTTTATCTTGAACCGTCATCTTCGTTCGCCCATTCCTTCCACGTTATGTGACAACATTAAAGTAACTTGGCATTATCATTGAAGACCAGCAATAATAATTGTATTTTGATTACATAATGGCAATATATACATGTCAAAATCAGACATGCCCCTTTGCCAGCTATGATGCTTGGTTACTGGATTAAACTTGGCCCAGGTTTTTAAAAGATTTTTAGGTCAGCACACCTTAATAGCTTAAACAACTGATTGCCAATTAAGTTCAGCATACAATGAACACAATTTAGGTCAGATACTTTACAAATAGCTCTTGCCAATCAAATGACTTGTTTGGCCCATTTTATAGATAGTTTCCATGTGTTTCTTGACAACATGGGCAGGTGCAAGCAGCTTTCTCTGAAAACACGTCAGTCTGTTAGAGTTCTGTAATGAAGCGCTGAAAAGGAATGAAGGTCATTCAATGCGAGATATAGCCAAAAAGTTTAAAATTTCACTGAAAGGTGTCCACTATTGCTTGAAACGAAAGGCAAAGTCTGGGTCCAATAAAGACAGAAAGAGGAGTGGAAGATCAAGAAGTATCTCTTCTAGTGAGGACAAATATGTAAGACTATCCAGCCTTCGCAACAGATGCCTAATTTGTCCAGAGCTGACAGCTGATCTCAACAGTCCATGTGAGGTACCAGTGTCACGTACTACTGTCCATCGGAGACTCCAACAAGCAGGTCTACATGGCCGAATATCAGCTGAAACCACTGCTAAGATCAAACAACAAGAAAAAGAGACTGCAGTGGGCAAAGCAGCACAGAAACTGGTCAGCAGATGATTGGATGAAGATTGCTCTGGACGGATTAATCCAAATTTGAAGTTTTTGGCTTAAAGAGACGATTGTATGTGACAGACGAGAGTTGAGACAGAGTTGGTAAAAAGATGTTAGATGCCTGTATCACACCCACTGTGAAGCATGGAGGTGGCAGTGTGATAGTCTGGGGCTGTTTTAGAGAAGGAAAAGTTGGTGAACTGTATCATGTCCAAGGAATATTGAACCAGCATGGATACCACAGCATTTTGCAACGACATGCTGTTCCTTCTGGTCAGCACCTTATTGGAAACAGTCAGCTGGCATCATGTCTGTCATGGAATGGCCTCCCCAATCACCCGACCTCAACCCAATTGAGCTACTATGGGAGGAACTGGACCGTGACGTCCATAAGAAGTGTCCAACCAGTGTGAATCATCTTTGGGCAATCCTTCAGGAGGCTTGGAGTAATATATCAAATCAATGTTTGAATAAACTGACAGTTCGGATGCCCAGATTATGCAGAGCTGTAATTTCTGCTAATGGTGGATATTTTGATGAATCGAAAATGTAAGTTTTTTTCTATGTATAAACTATTTATGTAATAAAATACGTTTTCGTAGTTTGTGTTGTCCCCATATCAGTGCAAAATTATCCCAAATTAAAATGGATTCATGCCGATATTGTCTAAAACCCCACTTTTCTAGGGCATTTCCAAACTTTTGGAGGGAAGTGTATGTTTAGCATATTTACACCTTAAGCAAATGAAGAGTTTACTATACAGTAGCTCAACAAATACAATTTTAAGAGAGGGAACCGAGTTTTGGTTTCTAATACTTACATCTGTAAATACAGTTGTCGCTGTTCTCCATCACGTTCGATGATGGCGTATTTATCTCCCATGGACTCCTGGGATTGAAAAGTGTCCATCCGATGTACACTCCAAAATCTGGGCTGAAGCAGTAGGACATCCCGGGATTTCTCACTTACTCTTTTGTGAATACTCAGTTTCTGAACGTACTTCTTTCCTTTCCTATATAGTAGGCAAGTAGGCAATGGCATATAGTCAAGTCAAGTCAAGTCACCTTTATTTACATACCGCCTTTAACAATACAGAATTGTGACAAGGCGGAGAGTGTATGTACATGACATCACTGTCAGCTGGAGTGGCTGCAGCGGTTTCAGCGTGAATGTTGCGACAGAACGACAAAACACATCTAAAATGAGACTGAGCTTTGCGATTGACTATACAAAGAGATTTGACAAGAAATCGGAGGTAAATTTTTAAAGACTGCCGAAAGCTACAGAAAAGAGAAGCAAATGAATTGCTGCAATTCACAGAAACAAATACACTTCAAGCAGCGACTCACGGATTTGCAGTTATCATTTCATGTTAATATGTTGAATTTTGCTGTAAAATCATACCCTATATATTGTATTATAATGTTTCATATTGACAACCCATCAATTAAATATTTACCATCTTATTAAATTCTGCATAACTCGATGTTTTTAAATAAACACTGACAAAAACTATACAAGTTTTTGGGCTGGACGATATGGCGATAAATATAACATTAATATAATTGATCACCCAGATTTACATCATCCTATGTAGTATTTACAAAATGCATTAACAGGCAAATTTGCTTTATTTCCCCGGTGTTGAATTCAAGCATTATCAAATAATATTTGTCCTTGTCTTCTTTATTAAAGTTATGACAGCCAAATAAGACACCTCTATATAACAAAAAGAAACTCTGTAAAGAAAAAGCATGTACAAAAATCCTTCCAAAATAAATTAGTGAATGTACATTCCCAAGTAAGATAAGACATGGATTCATCTTCAGCCCCACAAAAGGAGCATAAAGAATCAATATCTGGAAACATTTTTTTTTTCATATAGAGCTTAAAGGGGTAAAAAAGATTAAGTAATTTATAAGAAACATCCTTTACCTTATTAATTACTAATTACTTAGATGACAAAGTCCACACTTCCATGGAATGTTTTCATATAAACCATTCCAGTGGGACACAATGTATGGGGGGAGAAGTTATCTCAGCCTGAAACAGTTGTCTAATTCTTCTGTTCCAGCTGCAAGAGGCAGATAAAAAAACAAGTCTTCCCAATCACTGTATCAAAAGAATGAAACATTGACAAAGAAAGCTGGGATCTAGTAGAGTCCTTGAGAAGAGTTATGGCCTCACCAGGAATGGCATCCATTACAATGGCGAACTGTCATTGAGTGACACAAATATTATATTTATTCAGAAACTCTGAAAAAGGATATAAGTAACCATCAGAGTTTAATAACTGAGAAACTAGAATAATATTATTATTGACCCAGTTTGGGAAAAACAAAGATTTACTTTTATAAAGGATATCACCATTATTCCTAATAAAATAACTGTGAGGACTAAAATTATGTTTATAAATCAGATGCCACACCAGAAGCACTTGTTAGTGAAAATTTGATTTTAGGGGGCAATTTATTGATATTATAATTACATAACAATAAGAAAGCGAGATCTCCCACCTTAACGAAAACAACATTAGAAATAATATTCCAAAATTAATCAGGATTTGTTAAATACTGCTTTAACCAATTAATCTTAAAAGTATTATTTGAAGAGGCAAAATCCAAAAATTTAAGCCTGTGATTTAACTGGGATACTGTAAAGAGAAGGAAAAGAACAAGTTTTAATCGCTAACAATTCACATTTATCAAGATTTAGCTTTAAACTGGAAGCTCCAGAATAAAATTTAATGAGTTCGATAGCAACTGGAATTTATGGTTTATCTTTAAGAAACAAAGTAGTGTCACCAGCTAGCTGGCTAATAAGTATATGCTTATTGGCAACAGTAATACCCTGCAGATCACTACATGAAAGGAAGGAGGAAAGACGTTGTGCAGCTATAAGAAATAAATAAGGCGAGACAGGGCAACCCTGACAAACTCCTCTTGACAACTGAAATCTAGGAGAGGTACCCCATTTAAGATTGATAGAGCAGTTGGCGTTATTGTAGAGAGTTCTTGTAAACTTACAGAATGGATCACCAAATCAAAAGTTTTTTGAGAGATGAAACAATAAATTTGTGATTGAGAGAGTCAAACGCTTTGTAGAAATCTAAAAAAAAGAGAATAAAACTGTCATCATTAACTAACTCAGAATAATCGAATAAATCTAAAACAAGTCAGATATTATTAGCTATGTGTTTTTTTGGCATGAATCCTGATTGAGTCTCGTTAATAACGGAGTTTAAAAAACTCTTAAGTCCAATTATTTATCAGAGAAGTATCTTTTTTGAGGATAGGTATTAGAGTTAGTGGCCCTTTTGTTAAACTTGGAGGCAGATTTTCTGAGTGAATACTCTTCGAAAACATCTCTAGCAGGAATGGTGCTAATTCTTCTAGTTTTATCACAGGCAGACTACTAATCTCTAGATATTACATTAACCTCCTTTAAAGGCCGAAAGAAAACAGAAGCAGATTCTTTGCAGTAATTAGACTTATAGAGTTCTGAATAAAATTCACTACAGAAAAAGGCAATTTCCTTAGGATTATCTGTCAAAGTACCATTAACTTGTAAAGAATCAATAGTAAGATTCCCAGAATTATATTTTTCCATTCTAAAAAATAAGCAGAGTTTTGTTCTCCTTGTTCTAACCATTTCCTCCCAGAACTAATGTAGGAGCCTTCAGCTTTGTACTTATAAATACTATCTAATTTAGATTTAAGCACTGCAAGTTCTGTTAAATCAGCTTCTGTTAAGTCTTCCTGAATTTTGCTTTGAAGTGTTATGATCTTTGAAATTACCTTTTCCTCTTCGTATCTTCTTTGTTTTGCCAAATTGCTGCTGAAATGCCTAACACACAATCCTATTTCATATTTGAGTAACTCCCATTTAAAACTAAATTTTTTGTCAAATGAAGCTTTGGCCCAATAGTATTTAATCAAAAAGGAAATTCTTTTTTTTCAATTCATTATGCTTAAGCAGTGAGGAGTTCATTTTTCAATAAGAAGCACTTAAACTAGTATTTGAGTGTCCTGTGGATAAAGGAGTAGAGAGGAAATAATGTGGTGGTCTGTTATAGGTGAGGGAAGGATATTAACTAAAACATTAAAGTTTTTAAAGGAGTGTGGTACAAGCCAATAATCTAAACGAGAAAGTCTTAATTCTTGTTATTCCATGTATAAGATTTAACGTTTGGAAACTTCTCCCTCCTCTTTTGCCCAAGAGGTCCTAGCTGCAGCCGGTAGCGAGATCAGATCCAATACGTATTGGATGTTTGACGCGCATGCGCAGTATTGGATTTTAATGTGCAAAGTGGGGCTGTCATCAAAGGTAGTATTCAATGTAAATTAAACTGTAATTATGAGATATATGGGTGTTTAATAGGCTTACACAAATAATATTGTAAACTAGTAGTGTATTTAAACTTTACTTAAGCAACAATGGCATAGTTTCGAATGAAAGAGTTAGGTATGTAAGCTATCTTAATTTTTTTTTCTCTGATAGCCTTATAGTTCTGTCAATAATTTGTTAATGAATCAAATATTATTATTTTTTTTCTTACTCTCTGTGCTGTGACAGAGTATAAAAGTTATAGGCCTACTAAAATATGCGGACATCTTATTTACACCGTATAAAAAAAAAGAAAAACAATCCTGTCAGTCAGTCGCCGATAGACCCGTTATCCTGGGACACAACGGGTTTTTACAGTTTATCCCATGTCCAACAAATAATTACACACATGAGCGCTCTCTCTCTTGGGAGACTTTTTTTTTTTTATTGTATCAGACGATAGTGTGAAAATAAACTAATAAAACATTTCTTTGACCTGACTGAGGCGTTATTAGTGAGGTAAAGTCAATATAAATTGAATGATTGTTTTTTTATTATTATTGAAAATGTTTGTAATAGCTATATTAGAATAATATAAAATCTAAATAAACAAAATGGATCGGCACTAATCTAATATCCCCAATTAAATTTAAATAAACATGACGGATACAATCAAAAAGACATTTAGGGTAACTCTGTCAGAGTGATGTATATCTTAATAATTAGCTATTTACAGTACAACGTCTGCATATCAATCATGTTACAGTGCTTGTTGTATCCTTATAATAATGGATAAACTAATATGTGCATCTTGGCGATAACATATGAAATGCAGGCTATTCAAAAAAAAAAAAAAGAAGTTTTTAATGTGTAAAAACGAAAACACTGTGGATGATTTTAATGATTTTAGACATTAAAGGTTTTACGCTGTAATGTAATGTAGGTCATCACGTATTGTAATGTAGCCTAGATCAAAAACCCGTGCTACATGTACTGTGTTAGACTTCACTTAGACCAAGTCATTAAACTAAGTCACTGTGGATAAAAGTGTCTGCAAAAATGATTAAATGTAAATATAATAAAAATATGAATTTACTCAAGACCTACTACAGCGCACGTGCATAAAACATCTACTATGTAGTGGATATATTCCAGCTATGTCATCATGCTACAGGCTGCAGCAAGGACAGAGAGTCCTTTTGCCACTCAGTCTGGCTGAGGGGGCATGTTCTGGCGGAAAAGTGACGTCAGTGCATACCCTTATGTATATCTAAATCTAGTGAAAATTTGTGCAATTTTTGCCTACTCTTTTAAGAATACTGAGGATTCAAACATACATTTTCGCTCACCTACTGCTTTTTGCCTACTATACAGTAGGGAAGTATGCCATTTCGGACGCAGCCAGATCCTTGATCAGCTGTGATCTGGTTGTGGCTAGAAGGGATACAGCTCAGCCCGGAAACTAACAATGAAATGATTTGTTCTACTTAGCCCTTACTATAATACAAAAACAGCATTATTTTTGTACAGTGTGACAAAAATAACATTAGATTGATGTGCGCCTGAGGAAGATTTTATTAACTAAAATATAAAGGAATCATGTACAAATTATTTTACCATTATAATTCTATAGTTCTACCCTATATATTCTGCTGGGCCAGCATAGTCTTTGTTATTGTAGGGGCCACTGGTGAGGCCATGCTATAGAAAACATCTGTTTCCCCTCATTGCGGCTTTTGATACTGTGGATCATAACATTTTGATGTCTAGATTGGAACACCATGTTGGAGTTCGAGGGATGGCCCTTCAGTGGTTTAAGTCTTATTTAACGAATATAAGTTTTGCAGTTAAATTTGGTGAATGTCTGTCAACTTCGGCTCCTCTTACTTTGGGAGCTCCTCAAGGGTCCATTCTTGCTCCCCTTCTGTTTTCATTGTATATGCTTCCTTTGGGTTCTATTTTTAGAAAACATGGTGTTTCCTTTCACTGTTATGCCGACGACACACAGATCTATATGCCATTTCAAAAGAATGATAAGAATGCTTTAACGCCACTTTTGAATTGCCTAAGGGATGTAAAAAGCCGGATGGCCTCAAATTTTCTGAAATTTAATGATTAAATTTTTACATGATCTGTAAAACAGAGATTATTTTATTTGGACAAATTGAAAATTTACCCTCTGTAAATGTAAATTTGGGTCCTCTGGCCGGGTACAACAAAGTAGCTTTAAAAAATTTAGGTGTTTGGTTTGACAGAGAACTCAAATTTGATAACCAAATTAACAATGTTGTTAGATCATGCTTTCTTAAATTTAGCTAAAGTAAAAAAAAATTCTCTGTTAATGATCTTGAGAAACTCATCCATGCCTTCATTTTTTCACGACTCGATTACTGTAACACTTTATATACAGGAGTTAACCAAACAGCTTTGGCACGGTTGCAGGCAGTTCAAAATGCGGCAACTAGACTGCTTACAGGTACACGTAAGCATGAGCATATTACGCCGATTTTGTTCTCTCTTAAATGGTCGCCGGTTCGTTTTCGAATAGAATACAAACTTTTAGTGTTTGTTTTTAAATCTTGGCTTAGCTCCAACATATCTTGGTACCTTAGTAAAATGTCACACTTCTGTCAGATCCTTGAGATCTTCTGATCAGCAACTTTTAACAATTCCCAGAGTTAGATTAAAACTTAAGGGTGATCGCGCTTTTTCAGTTGCTGCCCCGAAACTGTGGAATTTGTTACCTTTGAGTATTAGATCAGCTCAGACAATCTCTAGTTTTAAATCATTGTTGAGAACTTATTTATTAACTCAGGCTTTTAATCTCTCTGAGTGCTGAGTTTTATGTTTCTTTGGGTAGTTCCTGTGTGGTGCTATGTCATTGTCTTTGTATATTTATGTACATGTTATGGTTATGTCATTGTCTTTGAATATTTATGTAAATGTTTTCTTCTGTTTTTATTTTTGTTGTTGTTGTTTTTTTTTTGGTTTTCTAATTTTGTACAGCACTTTGGGCAACAATGGTTGTATTAATTTGTGCTATAGAAATAAACAAACAACAACAACAATAGTGGTTACTCCAGGAACCCCCAATAACTCAGGTTGACATGTTTACGTGAGGAGACCAAGGTTATAATAGTTTTGGATTTTTCATTAGTTTTAGTTTTTATTTCGTTTTGACTTTTTGTTTTCAAATTCAGTTAGTTTTAATTAGTTTTTAGAGGCAGATTTACTAGTTTTTATTAGTTTTTATATTTTGAAATTGCTTAGTTTTAGTTTAGTTTTTATTAGTTACAGTGTTAGTTTTAGTTTGTTTTTTTTTTTTTGTAAATTAGGATATTTGTCAGGTGCATGAATCAAAATCACCAGAATAAGTATTGTATAATAAAAACTCAACCAAAGATACATTTTGAAACATGTATTCAGAAGACACATGAACACCCATCCTCAAACTGAAATACAACAGCCCACAAGATAACAGCCCTAAGTACAATATTTGTGCAATGCTGCTTCTGAGGTTAGATACACAGTGTGCAGAGTACAAATTAATCACATATTGTATCACCTGCTTCTACAACAAGGCACTTACTTTTATTTTTGACACTGTCATAATCAAAGAAATCCCAAATAGGACTCTGCCGACGCTAGCCAGCGGCGTCGCGGACAGACTATGGACACGTGACATCACAGACTACGTGGTGCCATACGGGTCAAACACCTGGCTTAAAACTGGCAGCGTGAAGTAAATAGATTTTAATTCAACCCAAAAGGCTTATGTAATTACAAAGACGAAAACGAAGGACGTTTTTGCTATAATATTAGTTAGTTTAGGTTCGTTTTGTATACACACAAAACAGTTTCAGTTAGTTTTCGTTTTTTTTTAAACTCTCGTTGTTATTTTTATTTCAGTTAACGAAAATGCTTTTTCAATTCTAGTTTTAGTTTTTTCGTTCGTTTTCGTTAACTATAATAACCTTGGAGGAGACCAGTATAAAAAGCTGTCCACAACCAAGTAGGATCAGTTCTCTATAGACAACTCGGCTTGATTGTTTCAGCAGTAAGGTCTATCTTTTGGCATCAAAACCCAAGACTCAAGAGTACTTCTTCATCGGGGAAAGGGGGAAACCACAACACGCCCAGTAGCCAGAGCTGTGTCCCTTCTAGCCTGAACCTTGTGATCTGCGTCTCAGGCCGATGACGTAACTTCTAGGGAGACATGCCCAGGCCTGTTGTACACGCCCCAGTCCCTCGACTCCTTCCCTGTCTTCAAAACAATGCCAGAAAGTGAAATGCGTAGAAACATGAAGCGGTAAGAAAAAAACTTGTATTGCAATCTCACACTTGACTGAAAAAAAAAAATAAAAAATCTCAATACTTTCATTTTCATTTCCAAAACTTTATTTTCTTTTGCAATACTCCATTTCCTTTGCAAATATATGTGGCATTGTTTTGACTCCATGTTGGTACTACATTGCATTACTTGTTTTTTCAGATTTTTATTATTACGCTTGTTAATATGCACAAAACAGTAGAGTAGTTTAGTATTATGTGATATGGAGATAAACATAACACATAACCCCTTAACAAAATGTAAATATCAGCCCGAATTATATTTTGTCAGATTTTGGCTTTATTTTCTTCGGCTGGTTTATGGAGTGAATTTTGTGCCAATATTCATCAAACAAATCCAGCATTTAGCAAATAAACACAATCTGATTTGCAAAGAAAAAAACATGACTTTCAAACAAATGCAAAGTGATTTGCAAATATAAAACTCTATTTGAGAGAAAATGCAGTGGTATAGACAAATATATTTATTGTGTATTACAACTGTGAAACTCAGTTGCCTTTTTATGAGGAAACTTGGCTTGATTTTCTCACAAATGAGTGCAGGCATATTTTCTCACAAATGCAATTGAGCAACTTTCTTTTCCAAAAAAAAAAAAACAGCAGATGGCGCTGTCGGTCAATTTACACTAGTCTCCTGAGACCCAAAACCCATTTACCTTTTCAGGGAATACAGCAGACCAACATGAGTGGGGAACAGGTGAGTTTCTGTCTTACTACATCTATAATTAATTATTTAGATGTTTTCACAAAGCGACCCTATACTACAATGTCAGTGAAATTTACAATAAGTGCTGTAAAGTTGTTAACATGATTGATTATTTCAAAAATCAGTAGAGACATGGCTAAACATTTAACTAAGCAGTCTTTTCCTATAAAAACTGATCTATTCACTGTATCCTCTGTTGGATCACAGGATATAGAATAAATACATATGCTGATACAAGTGTTCAACATTTCAAACAATGCAGGAGTATAATAACAATATATCATGTCACAATATATTGTAATACTAAAATGCAAATGTATTATGCAGAGTGACAATATTATGTACCAAAAATGAAAGCTCAAACAATTTAATTTAGTATCAGATACACTCTAAAAAACGCTGGGTTGTTTTTTCAACCCAAATGCTGGGTTGAGACCGCTGGGTAAGAAAGTTGGGTTAATTTAACCCAATTTTGGGTTAAAACTGGTCTTAATTTATAACCCAGCGGTGCTGGGTTAGGAACGCGGACTCGAGAGAGAGCAGGCACGTCGTGTCCACCGTACGTCAAAAAGTGCGAGAAGCTGCCATTTTCTCAGCGTCTGCAGATGGAATCGAGTGAAGGACGATTTTCGGTAAGTAAAGATTAAAAAATGTAAAATCATGATTCATTATGTGTGTCCGGGAGTATTTTAAGACTTGGAACGCGGGAAAAGTCGGAAAAGAGCTTTTATTGTAAAATATGCTGACGCCGTTTTCGCCTCAGAAATAGTCTTAACGGCCTCTTCTACTGAACGGAAGAGATAGCTTTAATGCAACGTCTGTGAGTTTCATATGGCATATTTACACAAGATTTAGGTGTTAATAGAGGGTTATTAACCGATTTACATGTTAATTCGTAAACCTTTTTTTCCCGCGATTAAACTGAAAGTAGTTTCCTAAAGAAAACGGCGTCGTGTAATGAAGACTAGCTTAATTATTGTAAGGCTCATTAAGTTTTAATTGTTAAAAGTAATGTTTTGCATGTAATATTTCAGACTTGTTGAGCTTCGAGTCTTCATTGTGCCCGCGCTGGGAGTTAACGACACGGAAGACCGCGAGTGAGAGGAGGCGATCGGCTCGGCTTCTTCAGAAGAGACGGAAAGACGGTATAAGGCAAGTAATGGTCATAATTCCGTATAATATCACCTTTTTTGACTATTAGTAAAAGAATGGTTGCATTTTTTAGAGATTGAAAGCCAGAGACATAGGAGAGCTTCATTTTTAGAAAATACATGCTTCTGTTGTCTTCTGCCTGTTTACTTCACATTGTGATACAACAACAGTATGATGACTTGTTCACATTTTATTAAACCAATGATGTCCGTTTTTTGCAGAACTCAACTTTAAGGCTAACACCACAGGAGCCTACTTGTGTGAGGAGGCGATTTTTCTGAGCTTTAGAAAAGAGGGAAAGGTGATTTAAGGCAAGTAAAGGTAATAATTTAATGTCATATTTTATTTAATTAATTAATTAATTTATTTGTCTAAGAGTAAAAATATGTTTTATGTAGATGTTCCAAGCCAGAATCAGGATAGATTCATTCTTTTTGATTGATATGAGCTATTTGTAGAAAATAAACATTTCCATTGTCTTCTGCCTGTTTACTTAATATTTTGATGCAAAAATAGTATGATTACTTGTTCACATTTTAATTAAATAATTGATGTGCATATTTTTCATTGCAGAACTCAAACCAGCTCTGGAGTTAACGGCACGGAAGGCCGCGTGAGAGAGGAGGCGATCTCCTCAGCTTCTTCAGAAGAGAGGGAAAGACCGTATAAGGCAAGTAAAGGTCATAATGTCATAATTCCATATTATATATTTTTTTGACTAGTAGTAAAAGAATGTTTACTTTTTTGTAGATGTTGAAAGCCGGAGACATAGGAGAGCCTCCTTCAGGATTGATGTGAGTTATTTTTGAAAATACATGTTTCTGTTGTCTTCTGCCTGTTTGCTTCACATTTTGAACAGTATGATGACTTGTTCACATTTTATTTAAACCATTGGTGTCTGTGTTTTTCATTGCAGAACTCAAACCAACTTTGGAGTTAACAACACAGAAGCCTATTTGTGTGAGGAGGTGATTTTCTCAGCTGCTTCATAAGAGAGGGAAAGGCGGTTTAAGGCAAGTAATGGTCATCATTTTTTTTTTTTTTTGTTTGTTTGTAAAAAAATGTTTTATGTAGAGGTTAAAAGGCCAGAGACATAAGAGAGCTTCATTCTTTTAAGATTGATGGGAATTATGTTTTAGAAAATAAATGTTACCAATGTCTGCTACTGTAGTATTCTAAAGCACTGTGGTAGACAAAGCCAATAAACAACCACACAATATGGTTGAAATAATAAAACCGTCTAGTTACCCATCCTTACAGAATTGAATGCACCTCTGTTTGAAAATGGTTACATTTGAACTAAATGTTTTCTTTTTTTAAATGTTTTTCTATTTTAGGCCACTGATGAAGAGCAGGTGGTGACTGGGATGAATGCTGGACAAAGAGGAGAAATGATCTTCCCCCAAACTGATGCAACAGTGGTTTTAAAGGAGGAGGCCGCCCTGGATAATGTCAAAGATGTTGCACACCTTTGCTAAACTGATGGGACTTCATGACTACATCAATTATCTTAAAGAGATTAAGGAAATTGGCAGTGATGCATTTTCTGTATGCAGTCATGGACTATGAAACAAACCGTAAGTGTATAGTCTGTAAAAACAAAATGTCAAATGCTCGTTCTGTGTTGTTCAGTAGAAATGGAGTTCACATTCATTCATACACATACTCACAATACTTCACACATTTGCTTGTGTTAAATGTTATAATGTCAGTGTTAATGTTGTGGTTTTATTTTTAGTTTGTGTTTAAAAGAAAAAAGAAGAAAGAAACTATTAACTAATTGTACAATTATTGTAAAGTAGTGTTTTTTGTACAGTAGTTTTATACAATATACAGAATTTACCAGACAAAATAGTCAGCAGATGTTCAGTGCTTCATTTATAAACTCTGTACCTGCTAATGCCATATTTTTTTCTGCATTTCTTTTCACATGCATCCCAGCAGGCACAGGACGTCAACATGACATCAGATTGACGTTGTACCCCAACCACTATGACGTCTATCAGACGTTGCATTTTGGTTGGAAATGAAAATCGGGTTGACGTCAGAACCCAACGTCAGGCCGACGTCAGTGTCCAATGCTTAAGATGTTGGCTCGACGTTGGATTTTGGTCACTTTCCAACGCACAGAGGTGTAAAATCCAGGTTCCGTGAGTAAAAGTCCTCCCCAGTATTTTGTTCCAATCACCTGGATTTGCTAATTAGCACAGTTTTTCAGCCAGGAGGACAGAGATTGGACCAAGTCCTTCCTTTTGAGTCTCAAGCAAGTCTCAAGTAAAATCCCAAGCCCCTAAAGAGTTAAAGTTAATGAGATAACTGAATGATGATTGTGTTAGTGATGAACATCTGCTGTTAACAAGCAGCACCACTGAAAAAAAAAAAGAGAAACACAAGAACTACAACTGACTTGAATCAACTGAAAAAAAAAAAAATTCATCTCTCAAAATCTGATTAAACATCTCCACAAACAGCATCACCAGCTTCACTCATTACTAACCAGACTGACTTTATTTCATGTCTGCAGAATCTCTTATTAAGAATTATAAGAGGTTTAGATGTTGATGTTTTATTGGTCAAGAAAAAAACACAATGTCACCATAATTGTGGTCAAGGGTTGCTTTAGATTGTCTCTTGACTCTTGAAGTAATTTAAAGTAATTTCAATACTGTTTTACTGCAAACATTTGTGCAATGCTGAATTGAACGCTTGCAGCAGCAGATTAGCTAAAACTCTCTCCATAGAACTAATTTGGATGAGCATCATGAAGAGGTCTCTCTCTTTGATTTATTGAGTTACATGTAGCTATTGTACAACTGCAGTAAAAAACCCTATTAAACAAACATCACTGTAATGCTTCAGTATTGGAAGAAAAAACTGCATTAGCTCAGGCTTTAAGACATTAACACTTATCATACGCTCCTCAACAGTGGTGACAATAATTAGTCATACTGCAGTGCATGATGGGAGTGTTTACTATGCTGTTACCCAACATGCTTTGCAGCATGAAGCGTTTTGTTGATTGTCACCATTGCTGAGATTCATATGCTGGTTCTTGATGTCTGTGTGTGTCTAAGTAGTACAGATGTTAAAAAATGTTTCATGCATTATACAAGTTTTAAATTTATTCACTATAACTGTTAGAAGAACATTATAGGTGCTTAACCAGCGGTAGTTTTGATTTTAGTTTTAAAATCTTAACATAAGAAGTAAAGAAAGTTATTTTGTATGTGTTCATATAAGCTCTTGATGATCATCTCACCATATGAAAGCTCTGATCTCACTGCTTTACAACAACATATGCATTGTAACAGAGAAAGATCTAATCCAGGAGTCAAGGGTCAAGAGCCCAACTAAAGCAAATACTGATCTCCACGATGGTGACATCATTTTAACCAGTAAAACGTCAACATATGATCCTCTGTAATAACAGCAGGTGTTCATCACTAATGCACAATCATCATTCAGTTATCTCATTAACTTTAACTCTTTGAGGACTTGGGATTTGCCTTGAGACTCAAAAGAAATGTTTTGGTCCAATCTCTGTCCTCCTGGTTAAAAAAAACTGTGCTAATTAGCAAATCCCGGTGATTGGAACTAAATACTGGGGAGGACTTTTACTCACCGAACCTGGATTTTACACCTCTTACAACGCAACCTAAAAACAACCAAATATCAACGTCTAATGATGTTCAAGCTTGATGTTGTGTGGACGTTACCACTATGACGTCTATCAGACGTTGGATTTTGTTTGCCATACCTGACGAATAAATGTCAGTATTTGACATCAATATGACGTTGGTTTAAGATGTTGGCTCAACATTGGATTTTGGTCACTTTTCAACACAACCTAAAATCAACCAAATATCAACATCATTTGACGTCGTTATTGGACGTTAAATAACGTTGTCCTTAGATGCTGGCTAGACGTTGAATTTTGGTCACCTGACGTCACAACCTAAATCTAACCTAATATTAACGTCATATGACGTTGTGTGCCTGCTGGGATGTTACTTTTGAATGTTTTCTCTTGTTGTAGTTTTTAATAAACATTTATCTTTTGATAGTCATTCTGTGTGTGTTAAAGTGGTTTTATAATGATCAAGATTTGTAGATTTAATGCCTAGCTCAATTTTGGGTTCATTTTAGCCTAGCAGTGTAGTAATTTTAAACCATAAAAAAAGCAACCCAGCATGCTGGGTCAATAATTCAACCCAACTTGCTGGGTCAAAACAACCCAGTGTTGGGTTTGTCCCTTTTTTACCCAGCGCTGGGTTGCCAAAATAACCCAAATTGGGTTGTTTTTAACCCAGCATTTTTTAGAGTGTAGTCGGCTTCAAATGACTCTTATGAACCGGATCTTTTTGAGTCAAAAACACAAAGCGCGGCCCAGTTCACTAACAAATTGTTTTTACATTTGTTCATGAATCAGATAATAATTACTGCTTCTAGGTTAACTCAGAAGTCCTCTGAGAAATCTAATCCCTACCGGATCTGTCTGAGATTCATCGCCAAATTGTTCGGTGATTCTCTGAGCGCTCGCTATAGTTCAGCTGATCTGCATCTCTATTCAAACTAGTGATGGGTCGTTCTTGAACGATTCGTTCATTTTGAACGAATCTTTAATGTGACTCGGGACGAACGAGTCGTCTCAGGGAGTGATTCGTTCAGTCGCGCATGCGCAACATCCTATTAGGTTCTGTACTGGAATTAGTTCACCTGTTTCGAGTCTTCTAAATGAGTCGTTCGTTCATCTTATGGGGCTGTCACGTGATGAACGAACGACTCAAACCCGAGGACTCAAGAGATGAACTAGTAGGTGTGTTCGACTTCATCTAGATCAACGAGAGTAGCCGAGAGCAGTCGGGGTTGAAAACGGAGGCGTCAAGACAGAAGGTGTGTCAAGTTTTATGAAAAGTTATATTCAGAAAATAACAATATAGGTAATGCTGCTCTTTTTCTAGATTCACTTAAAAAAAAAGCAAAATGTATAGATCAACATTCTACTTACATATGTGATCAAGACATAACTCTTGAAGAAATTTATAAAGGTATAGAGAAGCTTAAAAATAATAAAGCACCAGGTAATGATGGGCTGACCTGTGAATTTTATAAAGAATTCAAAGAAGATATCTCAGAGTTTCTTTTATATGTCTTCAAAGAAGTTATAGATGACTGCCAATCTGGATACTGTGAACCATAATTTTTTTATTTAAAGTTCTTGATTTTTTTGGTTTCAGCAATAACTTTATCCGCGCAGTTCGAACACTATATAATAATTGCAATAGTTCTGTTAAATTACATTTTGGGACCACTCCTAGATTTAATATAAGTAGAGGGGTTAAACAAGGTGATCCATTATCTCCTTTATTATTTTTATTGGCCATGCAAGTATTGTATCTGCACATTAAGATCAGTCCATTTCAAGGTATTCAGTTGGCAAATAATGTGATTAAATGTTCCCAGTTAGCAGATGATACTGCAATTTTTCTAAAAGACATGAAAGAATTAAATATGGCTCTTAAGTGTCTTAATGAATTCTATATGGTATCAGGGTTAGCTATAAATATTAAAAAATGTGAATTATTTGCTTTAAAAGAAAGACCCAGTGACTTAAACTATATTACTTATTTAGGGATTAAGATATGTAAAGACCAAAAAGAAAGAATAAATCTTAATTATACCCCATTAATTAATAAAATTCAAAAGAAACTTAACATTTGGCTAATGAGAGACCTGTCTTTAAATGGGAGAGTTTTATTATCAAAATCTGAAGGTTTATCTGGGCTAGTTTACACCGCAATGGCTATAGACACTCCAAAACGTATTATTAATGATATAAATAAATGTATATATAATTTTATTTGGAAAAATAAACATCATTATTTGAATAAAAAAATACTTTGTAATCCACTTCATCAAGGTGGACTAAATGTACTTGATTTTGAAATATCTAACACTATTTTTAAAATTAAATGGATACAAAACTATGTTCGTTCAAAAGATAAATTATGGTATTATATCCCTAATATTATGTTTGAAAAAGTAGGTGGTATTGATTTTCTCCTTAATTGTAACTTTAATATTAGCAAGCTTCCCATAAAACTTTCCAATTTTCACAGACAGGCATTGTTATCATGGATGATGATACAAACACAATTTTTTCCCCTCACAAGTGCTTAATTTGGAATAATAAATACATTACACACCAAAATAAATCTCTTTTTTTAGTTAATTGGTTTAGAAAAAATGTTTGGTTGGTTTCACAACTGTTGAATTCTAATGGTCACGTGCTTACCTGTGCAGAGTTCTTAAAAAAATGTTCATTTCATATACCTGTAAAGGAGTATGTGATGGTAATTAATGCCATTCCCTCAGAACTTAGGAAATTATTAGTAAATGATATAGATGAAAAACCAAATGTTGATTTCTGTCTTAAATTGAAAGGTATAAATATAAAAGAAAAAAAATGTAATAATAATTATCTTAGAAAGATTTGCCAAATTTCTAGTGTTCCTTTAGCCATTGGTTTTTGGAGATCACAATTTCAAGATGTCAATTGGAAAGAAACCTTTAAGATCTCCAGACGTTTTTGTATTACTAATAAAATAAGAGAGGTATCATTCATGATAGTTCATCGTATTTATCCTGTAAAACAGGTAATTGCAAAGTTTTGTAAAGACATTGACTTAAAGTGCATTTTCTGTAAAAAGGAAAATGAGAGTATTGTCCATTTATTTTATGATTGTATTTATACAAAATTGTTTTGGTGTGATTTTTTGCTAAACAAAGTATTAATATTTAATTGCAACTCAGAGAAAAGGATATTTTATTTTTTTATGAGTATACTGCTGACTTCAAAATTTGTATTTCACATCACGTCAGCTTGTTATTCTTATTAAGTCAGGGGCATTTTTTAGGATTTTTTACCAAGCAAAGTCTCTGAGAACCTGACACACTGCACTTCTGAAGACTCCAGGTAGGTTGCAGTTCTGGAAAATGGTGGCACTGGAGAACTGGAAACGGTTCCTGATGGTGTCACACCTAATTCTTCACCTTAATTCCTAATTCTTTTGCAGTTAACATGCATCTTTTCTTCTCCACCTGTTTTTTCTGACCATGCAGACTCAACAAGCATTTCGCTGTCCAATGGCCAAGCCTTAACTTTGCGAATTCTTGTATTGCATTAGTATTGCATTCTTCTCATGGGCATTTAATAATTTGGACTTTTCAGTCTTGGTTAAATATCTTTTTTGGCTCATTTTTTCTGTAAAAGAAAACACGCCTAATAATTACGCACACCTGAATATAAGGAGTTTTTCACTTCCAGCCTTTTGGGACAATTATATATCACATATAAATGATTAAATACAAAATTAACAGTAGTTATTAAGACTGATGTGGTTTGGAATTGGTAAAATGTGTTTGGGAAAAAAATATGAGCAGAATATCAACATGCCTAATAATTCTGCACACAGTGTATATTGTGAATTTACTCATTATATATGGAAAGTTTTTTATTCATAAATGTAAATGGGCAGTGAAAAAAACTAATTTTACTCAAATTGGTCACTACCTGTGTACATTAAAAGAAACAAAAAATAGCAAAGCAAAAAAAAAAAAAAACTACTTTAAAGCCTTAAATATATTTTTTTCTTGAATAATTTATAACTATTTGTATTTGATTATGGATATGTGATGTTACTGCTTTCCTTATTTTGATTTTATATTGTTTCCCTCTTTTTATTATTATTATTATTTTTTTAATTTGTTTAATGTTGTATTTTTTTAGATTATGTATTATGTAATTGCCCTTGTATGTTTTTTTTTTTGTTGTTGTTGTTCTAAAAACTGCAATAAAAAAAAAAGACAAAATGCACAGAAGGTGTGTTTGACTTAACGCCTCGTGACTGTCACGTGTGGCATCAAAGTACCGCGATAGCGATTTGAGAGCAGTGACTGACTCAGCCGGTGCAGTTTCTTCAGAGCGGCTGCAGTTCAACACACTTGTAAGTCAATAATCATTTATTAAAAATCAGTACATTTCAATTTGTACAGATATATGATTCTTTTTTTTTTCTCCCCTTTGTTTTTGTGTCAGTAGCTGCTGCACCCCAAATGCTCCACAGCATTGAGTGTCTTTGGCTTTGTAAGTATATTTTTTTCAGCTGACTGTCAAACACATTCACAATATTTGTATGCAGCAGTTTTAATTTATGTATTCATTAGTGGTTAGTGAAATGCAATTATTTAATTACAAAACACACTATGTAAATAGTGTAATGTGCCTTCCTGCTATACCACTTTTAATCTTTTTTTGATGTATTTTGTATATTTTTTTGTCAGATTTGTCAAGATCATCTAAAAAAAAGGGTGCATCTGTGCCATGTAAGTAATTGAATGTTATTTTGCTATAGAGTAGATGTGTAAATGTATGTTTTCTTTTAGGAAATTAAAATAGGCCATAATATCTTAAGATTAATTTTGTTGTTCTGATTGAGTCAGGGTGTTGTGAGTGGTCAAGTATAGGGCCAAAATTAATATTATTAATTTTACTGACATTTTACATGTAACATTTTGAATACTCTGAAACTCATATAGCTGTAAACTGCACCATTTCACAGGCTGTGATATTCGTCAAAGAGTGCATTGGAAAGTAGTGCAGGGTGCCCAAACTTTTATAAGACTTTTTCTCTTTTTGTTATTTTTGAACTGTAAAGTCGGGCCAGATCCACTGATCCAAAACCTAGACAAATCTGGCAACCGTTACTGGGCCAGAGCTGGTTCACTTCTGGTGAGCCGCTGCCAGCACACGCAGAGTGAACCGACACTCAGCCGCAACCGGCCCGATTCCGCTGGATACCTGGGTAATGATCGACATAAACATATACTGTTTAAACACTAATAAAGTGGGGTTATATATGCTTTTATCAGTGTTTTATGAATAAATGTGACTCAATATTACATTGCGACTACAGTAAAAACACTTTTACTGTTCTAAAAACACAGTTTTGTCAGTATCGGACTTGAGGATGTTAAAATAAACCCAAAACACACGTGATCGTTGTCATGCGGTGAATCGTGAAACAGTCACGTGATCATCAGAGCTCCTGCAGCCGCTGTGAAGAAACTGCGCCGGCTGAGTCAGTCGCTGCTCTCGAATCGCTATCGCGGTACTTTGATGCCACACGTGACAGTCACGAGGCGTCGGCGCCGCCTCAAGTCAGACAAAATTTCTAACCGGCATGCACTGCTTCAAGTCAGAATTTGATCGAGCTGCGCAGCGCTGCGTTAAGTCAAACACACCTAATCAATTCTCTTTCCGGCTCAGACTACGTTGGTTAAGATTATGGGGCTGTCACGTGATGAATAAACGACTCAAACCCGAAAACTTGTCAGATAAGAGGTGAGGTGAGCGAATCATAGACTAAAGACCCAGGTAAACAATGAATTAATATTTTCTGTTTCTTATAGCATTATAGTTTTGATTCGTTTGAAGTGTGATCAACGTTTGTGTAAACAGTAGATGTGTTAGGGAGGTAAAACGTAACATTTTAATTATATTTTGTTAAAATGAACGAAATGACTCGAAAAAAGATTTGTTCATTTTGCTGAACGAGACTCAAATGTCCGAGTCAGTAAAATGATCCGAACTGCCCATCTCTATTCAAACACAGCTGTGTTCACTGATCTATATATAATGATAGTTCTCTATTATAGATCAGTGGCTGTGTCCCGTTTATGAATGAACGGGCGTTTTTAAACGAATCCGAGTCATTGATTCAATTACACATTCGTAAAGAGTCACTTGCTTCATTCCTGAATGAATGATTCAGTGTTAAAATTAGTGATTTACCACATCTGCTGACAGTTTTAGTTTCTATTTACAAAATGTTATATTTAATCTTTTTGCATTATTAACGTTTATTATTAACATTTATCTCAACATTAATGTTGTGTAGGCTGAATGAACGAAATCATTGTTAAAACATGCATCCTGTACGAATAAAAACACTAACAAAACAGCATAAACACCCTGGTGAAAAAAACAGCATATGCCGGTAGGTATGTTTTGATGCCGGTTTAAGCTGGTTTAAGCTGGTTTTTGCTGGCCATGTTGCGGGTCAAGGAGCAGCATAAACCAGCATCAAAACAAACCTACCAGCATATGCCGTCTTTTTCACCAGGCCAGTGATTAACTGTACAACGCAAATTATATGTTTACAAAGCATAAATGTTTGTTCAGATTTCAGAATGAGCATTTTGTCATTTGTAAACATGGTGAACATCCGATGTTTATCATGTTCATCTGATGCTCCTGTGTATATGAACGTAACTTTTTAATAAGCAGAGGGAATTACAGACATTAAACAAATAAATGTTTACATGTTTAGGACGTTTGTGTTGTGAGAATGTACAATGAGACGTCAGATATGAAAACGCTGACTTGTTAGGTGATGTTTTCTAATTAAAGTCATATAATTTCCTATTCGTTCAATAGACTGTTGTGAACACTACCCTGATAGCACACGTACATCTCAGAGACGTCTATTTGACGTCTGCATTTACATCTGTAAGACATCTGCAAGACGTAGTTTGCTCATCTGCAATACGTCTATTGGACGTTTCCTATTAGATGTCAAATAGACATCTATTAGATGTCTTTAAGATGTTTATGATTTAGAATGTATGTAAAACTGACATCTTACAGATGTCTGCCAGACGTTTGTACACAGCGGATGCTTTCCAGATCAAGAGATCTTTAACAGACATCTTGCAGACGTGCATGTGCCATCTGGGTAGGGAACAGCAATATGGCGGCGCAGTGGCTTCACTTCTATGACGTCATGCTCAATCCAGTTCTCTGTTATAGATCAGTGGTAGACCTCATCAGTTGTTTTCGAATATCTAATTTTTAATAGATAAACTGATGAGCTGCATCCAGTGCACGATCATGTTAGCTAATGAAATTAAAATGAGTCACATTTCATTTTGTTGGCTAAAATTCATTCATTCGATTCGTCTTTTTCATATTGAATCATAGGAGTCGGACTGCGCTGGTGGCTCCCTTTCAAATGAGTCATTTGTTTGTGAATCAAACTGAGCACGCTGTTGTAGCATTACACCCGCTAAGACATCTCAATATGTGCAATCTGAATTTTTAAAATAATATTTATTTTATGGTAACACTGCCGTGTGGGAAGCTCTGACACAGAAAAGCACTATAGATACATAAGAGAAAGCCGTAAAATGTAAGTGCATCTCTGTTCTTGAATGGAGGCCTGTCTGTCTGCTGCACTAGAGCAGGACACTTTTTTAGAGTGAACGAAAACTTTTAAAGCGTCTTTATGATGTGATTAAAATCATACTTAACATTTTACTGCGGTGTGGATCATTATGAGCAAACAGATTTAGAAGTTTAAACTAAACACACTTTATATATATGTAATCTGACATGCTTTTTATTTTTTTTACAGAAATTCTGAACTGCTGCATGAACTTATACAGTAACATTCATCAAACATATAAGGTGCGAATTCTGGGTTTGGTCCTAATGACTGTAAAAAACTGTAATGCTTAAGGTTTAATAAGTACCTTACGATATACACATATACATGTATTTCAAGGCTGCAATTTGGAAAAACCAATGCTGCTGAAATGGAGGTCAAGGGGACTATGAAGAGGCGGCTCCAGCTAGCAGATCAAAAGGGCCGACTTCAGGAGGCAGACACACTCTGTGAGTTTAAAAGTCCCGTCTCTTTAACCTTGCATACACATGACACACTATCACATTTAAATGACACATCATTTAAATCCCTTAATGGATTTTTATGCTGCACCAATTAGGGTAAACAGCAACACTTGGCAACACTTCCAATATCTAATGTACTTGTTCATTTGTAAGAAGAATGGCATCAATGCTTATATTAGTCTCTTCTATACTGTCTCCCCTTATACCTAGGTTACAGTAATCAGCTGAGTCAGTCGGTGTCCAGACCAGATGGTGGACCTGCACCCAGGAATGACCACAACACATCCCTGAATGTCAGCGGAGACCATGTCAACTATGGCATATCCCCTGTGAAGACCTCATTGATGGCCCCAGCACAGACCCTCAGCAAAGACTACGAGAACCAGACAAACCCTCAAGACCCTTTTTACCAGCTTCACCTGCTGACGTGATGTGTCTTCAAGCAGAAGTTGTTGGATGGGACATTCTGAATGATTTCAATCCACAGTCTGACTTGTGATGTAAAATAATAATCACACCAAGGTTTTTCGTTTGACCAGAGAACTGGTTTCCTGACTGAGCCTGCAGGTCTTGATAATGTTTGGGTTCCTTGTCACTGTTGCCTTTTGGCTTGATTAGTTGAGGAAACCTTATATTCAGTAATATTATTGAATATTATTGACTGCACTGACACCTTTGGATATGAACTGAATTATATAATATATTATATAATATACAGTAAATATAATTTACTTGTTGTTTTGCGGTTTAAAAAGTGTGTTAATGTTATATATTTATATTAAATTAATTGGCAATTTTATAATTAAAGCCTTTCTAATCTGTTTTAATGGTTGTATGTGTGTTTCTCTGCTGAATTACATTTAGCAGTTTCTGGGCCACATCTGGCCCGGGGACCCAGCCAGACTTGGGCCAGAACTTAAGCAAGGTTGTGGCACATAGGTGGGCCAGACAAATTTTGCTATCTGGGATGCCTTTGATGTATTTTTATACTGCTGGAGGTTTGATGCCTAGTCAGATTTAAATTTAGTCATGTGTTAATAAAGATATTCCCATTTCCTTATTCTGGTTGTGGTCGTTCAGACTCTTTTTACTCTGGACCTTAACCAGGTTAAATAAAGGTGGTGGCAGCAAGAGAAGTAAATTGTGAGCTTATTTAGCCCAGTGTTATATATATATATATATATATATAAAAAGATAAAACCCAAACTGATTTTACAATGGTGGCAGCGGTGGAATTTATTATTATTATTATTATTTTTTTTTTTGTTTTGTTTTGTTTTTGAATTATGGAGTCTGACGAACCATCACCAATATCTAGTAATTCCCTTCCAATAATAATGTCTTCTCAAACCGGGCAGTTTCAGTGCCCTGTTTTTATGAATGAAATGTTTACAGCAGCAGCCCGTGAATGGGTCGACTGGTCTGAGCAGTTCGAGATGGCAGCTGAAGTAGTTGGGATGAGACATTTAAAGTTAAGTTCATGTCCTTATTATGATCTGGCAAGGCAAGAGACGTATACAGTGGTCTGACTCCAAATGATAAGGCTAATTATCAGAGTCTAAAAGCTCCCGTGACCAAATGTCTACAACCCTGTGATAGTGATGAATGGAACCGTGTGAATTTTACATCATGAAAGCGTTCACCTGGTGAAACCGCTAGAGAGTTTGGCAATGCGTTGAGGTGCTTAGTGAGCAAAGCATATTCCTCTGTAGATTTTGCCACTCAAGACCTTTTAGCGAAGGATCAATTTATAGCAAATACTGGGCGTACTGATTTGCGGGTGCAACTTCGAACAGCCAAATTGAAAACTTGGGGCCATTAATGTAGCATCAGAACTTGAGCTTGACCGACGTCGGCCTCATGAACTATAGCATCTAAATCTACACGGCTACTTCATTCAGTGTTTCTAGATGTGTAAAGCTGTTGATTCTGCTTTGATTAATTTTCTGTTGAGGAACAAAATGCTTTACATTAGGAAGTCTACAATAATGAACACATATGAATCAGGTGGACTGAACTTTCTTGATTTCTATTCTCTAAATAACACCTTTAAAATCAGTTGGATTAGACATTTCATTCTAAACCCGAATTCTTTATGGAATTTTATACCTTATTTAGTTTTGTCTTAGATTTCTCTTGATTTGCAATCATAAAATTGCTAAAATTCCTTTAAGCTTATCCTGCTTTCATATGTTGCTGGTTTGGTCTCTATTGTATAAACACAACTTCTCACCCCAATACGTACCTAATTTGGAATAATTACAATATATTATATAAAAATAAATCTTTATTTTTTGAAAACTGGTTTTCAGCAATTATTAAATCAAGAAGGTTTGTTACTCACTTACTCTGAGTTTCTACTGTCCATGAAATTCCAGTAACACCAAAAGAGTTTTCTATTGTCACGGATGTAATTCCCACAGGAGTCTTGATGTTATTCAAAGCTAAAACCCAAAACAGTATCACACTCCCCTCTGCAGACGATCTGTTTGATACCAATATTGGTAAACTTTGTTTTGCCCCTGGAAGTACAAATGTTAATAAAACAATTCATTCTTTACTTCAAAAATATTGTTTCTACTCCAAACTGTATAATTTATTGGAACAGGTTAGTTAAAGGTTTATTATTGAAGGTCATTTGGACCAAACAAATACTTGCTGGTAAATAAAGTGAAGGAAGTAACATTTAAAACTGTACACAGATACTATCCAGTAAAAAAATATTCTAGTTAAATTTAAAAATGATATTGATTTGAATTGTTCCTTTTGTAATATGATGACTGAAATTTTGTTTCATTTACTTTGTCATTGCTCTCATGTTAAAACATTTTTGTAAAAATTTGACTAGATTTATAATTGATAACATTGATCCCCTCAAATAAAAGCAAAGAGTATTACATTATAAATTTGATTTTAATCTTTGCTAAATTTCACATTCACAAGTGCAAGTATAGTAAAACCAAGCCGTTATTTTTGGTTCTTGAAACATAATTAGAAAGAAATTAAGGGTGTTTCCATTTATGAATCCTTTAATATATTTACATAATGTTTGTATGTGTTTCATGTTTTTTTTATGTGTACAATTGTAGTTATAACTGTACTCTGACTGTGTTTATTGAAGTGTACTGTTAATAAAAAAAATATATAATTATATATAATTATATCAATAAATAAATAAAAATATAGCTGCAAGCAGCAATTACCGGGGTTCGAGCATTTAAGGCCTTTGAGGTGGTATGCAAAGTTGTTCAGAATGAGAGGATATATCATGCAGATGTTAGTGTAAGATCTAGTGTTTGTGTGAATAGATGAGCATTTTTTAACAATTTGAGACCATTTACCATAGAAATCTTGTTTTTAAAGCCTTTTTACCTGTTATAGCGCCACCTATGCTCCGATCTGCATGAAACTTTGCATGCTTGTTAAGAGTCATCTGACACATGTTTTCTCCAACTTTTGTAAAGTTTTGAGTTTTTGTTTAGCTTTTATAGGCTTTTGGATATGTGTGGCCACGCCCCTTTTCTAAATGACCCCGTTATAGCTAACCAAAGGACAAAATTCAACATTTTTTTGATAATTATTGATCTAGAGAGTCTGGAGAACTGCGCTGCAGTGGTTTGATCGAGATTGAGTGAAAAACCTAGGACTAGTTCGCAAAAGTAGGTTTTTCACATATTTGTGAATAATTAATGAACGGTTTGAATGACAGCAATGGTTCTTGAGGCAAAGTTGTTCATCATGAGGAGATCTATCAACTGATATGCATATTGTGTGGATGTGTGAAACACCACGTGATTACAGAGCCATAAAACTCGTTAGCGCCAACTAGTGGCCGATTTCTTTCAAAATTCTTACAGTCCTTTAGGGCCATGAGTCAAACATACCCAGTGAGTTTCATTCCGATTGACGTCCATTAACCTTGTCTAATGGGTGCTCAAACTTTATTGGCTGATGGCGGCCATGTTTTTTGAGATACACCAATATCCTCATAGACTCTTATGGCACATTGGACAAAGACACTGCATACCAAGTTTTAGGTCGATCGGACTAATGGTTGTGTAGTTATAGCCATTTTCGTATTTTTTACCCTTATAGCGCCACCAAGTGGCAGAGCTGTGCAATTTTTTTTATTTGACCAAAGATTGAGCTTATACACATTTGTACCGAGTTTGGTGAAGATACCTCATTTGGTTCATGAGTTATAGCCATTTTAGTAAAAATGGTCCCCCACCTGACAAACTTTTTGGGGCCCCTTCGCAACAATGAGTCAAAATTTCAACTTTTTTTGATAATTATTGATCTTCACTATCCAGTGAACATTTCTGCACTGGTTTGATTCCGATTGGGCGAAAAACCTAGGACTAGTTCGCAAAAGTAGGTTTTGGACATATTTCAAAATGGCGGAAAAATTTGCATACCGGAAATGAAATCGGAGATAGCCATTTAGTTTTGATTGAGCCAAGGATTACAATGATATAAGGCACTTGAGTCTAGGACAAACGGTCTAGGAGTTATGAGGGCTTTCGCGTTTTGGTTCGCTGTAGCGCCACCTATGGGCCGATTGGGCTGATACTTTGATAAGTTCTCCCCAAATTGAGGTCTACCATCTGGCCAAGTTTGAAGTCTCTAGGACTTACGGTTTGTTCTGCACGATCAGTTTTACGGCAGAAAAATAATAATAATAATAATAAATATAGCTGCAAGCAGCAATTACCGGGGTTCGAGCATTTAAGGCCTGTAAGGTCAAAGTCGTTCACAATTTGGAGATTTGTCATATGATATAAAGATCTAGTGTTTGTGTAAATATATGAGCATGTTTTTAACAGTTTGAGACCATTTATCATAGAAATACTGTGTTTTTGAAGCTTATAGCGCCACCTATGGTCTGATCTCTATGAAACTTTTCATGATTGTTAAGAGTCACCTGTCACATGTTCTCACCAATTTTTGTAAAGTTTTGAGTTTTCGTTTAGGTTTTATAGGCTTTTGGGTATATGTGGCCACGCCCCTTTTGTAAATGACCCCGTTATAGCTAACCAAAGGACAAAATTCCACATTTTTTTGATAATTATTGATCTAGAGAGTCCAGAGAACATTACTGCAGTGGTTTGATCGAGATTGAGCGAAAAACCTAGGACTAGTTCGCAAAAGTAGGTTTTTCACATATTTATTAATAATTAATGAACGATTTGATTGACAGCAATGGTTCTTGAGGCAAAGTTGTTCATCATGAGGAGATCTATCAAATGATATACATATTGTGTGGATGTGTGAAACACCACATGATTACAGAGCCAAAAAACTCGTTAGCGCCAACTAGTGGTCAATTTCTTTCAAAATTCTTACAGACCTTTAGGGCCATGAGTCGAACATGCCCAGTGAGTTTCGTTCCGATCAGCCTCCATTAACCTTGTCTAATAGGTGCTCAAACTTCATTGGCCTATGGTGGCCATGTTTTTTGAGATACGCCAATGTCCTTATAGACCCTTATGGCACATTGGACAGAGACACTGCATACCAATTTTCAGGTCGATCGGACCAACGATTGCATAGTTATAGTCATTTTTATGTTTTTTCAGGCTTATAGCGCCACCAAGTGGCAGAGCTGTGCAATTTTTTTTTATTTGACCAAAGATTGAGCTTATACACATGTGTACCGAGTTTGGTGTAGATATCTCATTCCATTCAAAAGTTATAGCCAAATGTAAGAATTTGCTAACGTTAGCATAGAACATTTTGGCATTCCTATTCGACCGTGAGTCAAAATTTCAACTTTTTTTTGATAATTATTGATATTCACTGTCCAGAGAATATTTCAGCACTGGTTTGGTTCCGATCCATCGAAAAACCTAGGACTAGTTCGCAAAAGTAGGTTTTGGACATTCAGCCATTTTGCGGAAAAACCGGGCCTCGTACGAAAAATCTGCGCCAGTGCACTTTTGTGCGTACTGACCCAAGGATTGCAACGATGTAAAGTTTTTGAGTCTACGACAAAAATTGTACGAGCTAGGGCCAAAAATGTAAAAAAAGTTAGTTTTTTGCGCTGTAGCGCCACCTTTAGGCCGATTTGGGCGAGACTTTGTATCTGAGTAGCGAGCAAGACTACTACGATCTGACCAAGTTTCAGCTCTCTAGGCCTTACGGTTTGGGCTGCACGATCAGTTTTACCGGAGAAGAATAATAATAATAAAAATCCTTACAATTACAATAGGGTTTCAGTGCTACGCACTCGAACCCCTAAATATAGCTGCAAGCAGCAATTATCGGGGTTCGAGCATTTTAAGGTCTTTAAGGTGGTATGCTTAGGGTCTAGGTCAACCTGGATTCATGGCTGACAGTAAAACACATCCAAAATGGAGAATATGCTCACAGAAATACACACACAGAAACGAAAAGTTTAAACTAATATATTAATACTGAATAAACATGTTTACACACACAGAGACATACATGCACACACATTTTCTTGTACAGATATTTGAAATAAATGATATGGGCAAACACTTTTACTTGCAAGTATTCTCTTTGTAACAGTTTTTGTCTTTTTCAGATTTCACTGTAATCATAATGTGGCATAATTGTAAAAAACTGATATGTCTGTATGAACAAAATTTTAAGCTTTGCCTAAATGTGATTTTAAATCTTATAACAGTGATTTTATAAGTGTTAATCGATCATCAAACCTATTAAAAACAGTTCTGTTCAGCTGAATAAGCCCATTAGTGGTCTTCTACTGACATCTAGTGGTTATTATTGCAATTTCATGCAATGTCTCATACAAACACTGAGATTTTAAACATCATAACTATGATAGTGTTATTTTTGCCCAGTCTCTCTTAAATTTTGCATATTTGTTTAGAATGAGATTATTTGTCATTTTTGTCACAGTTTTGAGACGTTGCAAGCTTTCTTTTAAAAATGTTAGGCTTTTGGGTACAGTAGATTTAAAGAACATATTTAAAGAACAGTTGGATTGACAGCAATGGTCTTAGACAAAAATTGTTGAGAATGAGGAGATCTATCATATGGTATGAAGATCTAGTGTTTGTGTGAAAAAATGAGCATTTGTTAGCAATTCGAGGCCAATTACAATAGAAATGTTGTGTTTTTGACGCCTTTTTAACTGTTATAGCGCCACCTATGATCCGATGCTATGGTTGCTATGGTTTTAGGATGTAGTCCAACCCAAAATATATGGCTAACACTACAGCACATCTATGATGGACAATACAATCACAAACACAGAATATGAAATAGTTAAGCTATTGTATTAAAGTTCATTAAGCATTATTACGCACACACACACACACACACACATTTTGTTGCACATAAGAGATTTCGGTCATAAATAGTAGGTGACAAAATGCTTACTGTAAGTCTTATGTTTTTCAGAGTTTATATATCATTTTCAGGTTCCACTGTAATCATAATCTTGCATAATTGTCAAATGTAATACAGCTGTATAAATGAAGTGGTAAAGTTTTACTAAATGTGATTTGAAATGATATAACATTGATTTAGTATCATCTTTGTATGAAATTAAAGCTTGAAACCATGAAAATGCACTGTTTTAGTCATTTCAGTGACCCATTAGTGGTCTTCTACTGCCATCTAGTGGTTATAGTTGCAATTTCACGTTTTAAAGAGAGATCCATTACTTTTAAGCTTTATAACTGTTACATGGCCTTTTTTGCCTAATGTCTATGAAATGTATGTTTGTTTAAAATCGTATGATGATGATTTTACTTAGGTTTGTGAAATTTTGTTTTCTTTTAGGTTTTATAGACTTTTTGGTACAGTAGCTCATGATCATCTTATTAAGTGGCCACATCCATGATGGAGAATACACTCACAAACAGAAATTAAATAGTTAAACTGTTACATTAATGTTCATTAAGCATTACTGCACACACACACACACACACACACACACACATGTTGGGTTTACATGTTTTATGGGGACATTCCATAGGCGTAATGGTTTTTATACTGTACAAACCATATTTTCTATCACCCTACACCTACCCTATACCTAAACCTAGCCCTCACAGGAGACTGTGCACACTTTTACTTTCTCAAAAAAACTCATTGTGCATGATTTATAAGCCTGTTTCCTCATGGGGACCTCACAAATGTCCCCCACAAGGTCAAAATTTACTGGTATTACTATCCTTGTGGGGACATTTGGTCCCCATAACGTGATGAATACCAGGTGCACACACACACACACACAAACACACACATTTTGTTGCACATAAGAGATTTGTGTATTAAATGGTAGGTGACAAAATGTTTAGTGCAAGTCTTGTTAAGATTTTATATATAATTTTCAGGTTTCACTGTAATCATAATCTTGTATTATTGTCAAATATGATATATGTGTTTAAATGAAGTGTTAAACTTTGACTAAATGTGATTTGAAATGTTATAACAGTGATTTAGTCTTTGCATGAAGTGAAATGAATGGAAAACAATCTGTGAATAGCACTGTTGTAGTCATTTCAATGAGCCATTAGTGGTCTCCTACTGCCATCTAGTGGTTATAGTTGTAATTTCATGACATTTTAAAGAGAGCATTGGTTTTAAGCTTTATAATTGTTACATTGCCTTTTTTTGCCTGATGTCTTTAAAATGCAGGCTTGTTTAGAATCATATGATGATGATTTGACTTAGGTTTGTAAAATTTTCTTTTCTTTTAGGTTTTATAGACTCGGGTACAGTAGATCATGATCTTATTATTAAGTGGCTATCTAAATGGTAGGGATGTGACAAGACCAGTCGGATTTCGCGAGATCTCGTGACAGTATCCTCCCACAACATTTTGCCATGTTTACATTAGAGCTGCACTATTAATCCTTAAAATATTGAAGTGTCGATTCAAACACCCACGCGATCTTATTCCTAAATGACAACGAGTTATCTATGTCTATTAGGACTGTTTCACATCGCCAGTGTCAGTGGAGCGTGAGAAGCAGGTTTTGTCGCTGCCATGTTAATGAATCAGAAGATCGGAGTAAACGTGAATGCAGAAAGAGCAACACAAACAGTCTTTTCAACCACATTATAATCATTATTTCTGTGTTACAGATATTTAAATAATAGAAGTACTGGGATAAAAGTTTATAGTTTGGGTATAAACACTTATTGTCTACAGTAGTGATCAAAACCAAAGTATTTTAACACGTGTATCTATTGTAACGCTTATCCTCTTCCGCCAGGAGGTGGCGACAACTGCCCGTTTAAAAAAAAAAGTATGTCGTTGAATCATTCATTCAGGAAATTTCAATAGTCAAACAAGTCTTAATGAAGTGAGACACTGTCTCCTTTATTGAATGCTTTTTTTTTTTTTGTTTGTTTAAATGAATATATGTTTTTAAAAGACTTAAGCAATGAACAGTTTGTCAGAACCACTAGTAAATTGTTATTTTGTTTAGTTTTCTAATCTTTTTTCTCCAGAATCGTGAGAGAATCGTAATCTCCCATTTATAAAAAACAACTAGGATTGTCAATTTATCCAGAATCATGAAGCTCTTGTCTATTACTGCATATTATTAATTAAAATTGAAGTTTAATTTCATAAAGTTCAAAATGCACCTTAATTTTTTTGCATTTTGTGTTTTTCAGTTGAATAAAAGACTATTTTCCCTATATATTTCATCATTGAGGACTTCTTAAGAAAAGTTTAAAAATCTTGTCTCGTCTCGTTCTCGTGAACCCAATAGTTACACCCAATTAGTGTCTCGTCACACCCCTACTAAATGGCTAAATGGCTAAATCTAAATGCAAATGTTTAACTTTTTTTTTTTTTTTGATAAATGTTTATCTAGAGAGTCCAGGCAATTTTACTGCAGTGGTTTTATTGATTTTGAGTTAAACACCTAGAACTAGTTCCCAAAAGTAGGTTTTTTAAATAATATGAAATATTTAAAAAACAGTTGGTTTGACATTAATGGTCCAAGAGTCAAAGTTGTTCATCATTAGGAGATCTATCAAATGATATGAAGATCTAGTGTTTGTGTGAATATATGAGCATTTATTTAGTCATTTGAAGCCATTTACCATACACAGCTTGTGTTTTTGAAGCCTTTTTAACTGTTATAGCGCCACCTATGGTGCGATCTTCACGAAACTTTGCATGCTTGTTAAGAATCATCTGACACATGATCTCACCAATTTTCGTAAAGTTTTGAGTTTTTGTTTAGGTTTGATAGGCTTTTGGGTATATGTGGCCACGCCCCTTTTGTAAATGACCCCGTTATAGCTAACCGAAGGACAAAATTCAACATTTTTTTGATAATTATTGATCTAGAGAGTTCAGAGAATATTACTGCAGTGGTTTGATCGAGATTAAGCGAAAAACCTAGGACTAGTTCGCAAAAGTAGGTTTTTAGCATATTTGTGAATATTTAATGAACGATTTGATTGACAGCAATGGTTCTTGAGGCAAAGTTGTTCATCAGGAGGAGATCTATCAAATGGTATGCATATTGTGTGGATTTGTGAAACACCACGTGATTACAGAGCCATAAAACTCGTTAGCGCCAACTAGTGGCCGATTTGTTTCAAAATTCTTACAGACCTTTAGGGCCATAAATCGAACATGCCCAGTGAGTTTCGTTCCGATCGGCCTCCGTTAACCTTGTCTAATAGGTGCTCAAACTTCATTGGTCGATGGCGGCCATGTTTTTTTAGATACGCCACTGTCCTCATAGACCCTTATGTCACATTGGACAGAGACACTGCATACCAATTTTCAGGTTGATTGGACTGACGGTTGCGAAGTTATAGCCATTTTTATGTTTTTTCTCTATTATAGCGCCACCAAGTGGTCAAGCTCCGCAATTTTTTGGATTTGACCAAAGGCTGAGATTTTACATATATGTTCCGAGTTTGGTGATGATATGTCATTCTGTTCCAAAGTTATATTTATTTTACTAAAAGGGGCCCCGCCTCTTTTGAACGGTTTGGCGCCCCTTTGCGACTGTGAGTCAAAAGTTTAACTTTTTTTTGATAATTATTGATCTAGGGAGTCTGGAGAACTGTGCTGCAGTGGTTTGATCGAGATTGAGTGAATAACCTAGGACTAGTTTGCAAAAGTAGGTTTTTCACATATTTGTGAATATGTAATAAACGACTTGATTGACAGCAGGGGTTCTTGAGGCAAAGTTGCTCAGCATGAGGAGATCTATCATATGGTATGAAGTTTTAGTGTTTCTGTGATTATATGAGCATGTTACAGCAATTTAAGGCAATTTAATTTTGAAATTTCGTGTTGTTGAAGCCTTTTTAACTGTCATAGCGCCACCTATGGTCCGATCTCCATGAAATTTTACATGCTTCTTAAGAGTCATCTGACACATGTTTTCACCAACTTTTGTAAAGTTTTGAGTTTTTGTTTAGGTTTTATAGGCTTTTGGGTATATGTGGCCACGCCCCTTTTCTAAATGGCCCCGTTATAGCTACCCAAAGGACAAAATTCCACATTTTTTTGATAATTATTGATCTAGAGAGTCTGGAGAACTGCGCTGCAGTGGTTTGATCGAGATTGAGCGAAAAACCTAGGACTAGTTCGCAAAAGTAGGTTTTTAACATATTTGTTAATAATTAATGAATGATTTGATTGACAGCAATGGTTCTTGAGGCAAAGTTGCTCAGCATGTGGAGATCTATCAATTGATATGCATATTGTGTGGATGTGTGAAACACCACGTGAGTGAGGCACGTTAGAGAGGCAAAAAACTCGTTAGCGCCAACTAGTGGCCGATTTGTTTCAAAATTCTTACAGACCTTTAAGGCCATGAGTCGAATATGCCCAGTGAGTTTCGTTCCGATCGGCCTCTGTTAACCTTGTCTAATGGGTGCTCAAACTTCGTTGGCCGATGGCGGCCATGTTTTTTGAGATACGCCAATGTCCTCATAGACCCTTATGGCACATTGGACAGACACACTGCATACCAATTTTCAGGTTGATTGGACTGATGGTTGCGACGTTATAGCCATTTTCCTGTTTTTCTCTATTATAGCGCCACCAAGTGGTCAAGCTCCGCAGTTTTTTGGATTTGACCATAGACTGAGCATGTACATAGGTGTTCTGAGTTTGGTGATGATATGTCATTCTGTTCCAAAGTTATAGCCATTTTAGTAAAAGTGGCCCCTCCTCTTTCGAACGTTTTGGCGCCCCTTTGCGACCGTGAGTCAAAACTTCAACTTTTTTTTAATAATTATTGATCTTCACTGTCCAGTGAACATTTCTGCACTGGTTTGGTTCCGATCGGGCGAAAAGCCTAGGACTAGTTCGCAAAAGTAGGTTTTGGACAAATTTCAAAATGGCGGAAAAATTTGCATACCGGAAATGAAATCGGAGATAGCCATTTTATTTTGATTGAGCCAAGGATTACAATGATATAAGGCACTTGAGTCTAGGGCAAACGGTCTAGCAGTTATGAGGGCTTTCGCGTTTTGATTCGCTGTAGCGCCACCTATGGACCGATTGGGCTGATACTTTGATAAGTTCTCCCCAAATTGAGGTCTACCATCTGGCCAAGTTTGAAGTCTCTAGGACTTACGGTTTGTTCTGCACGATCAGTTTTACGGCAGAAAAATAATAATAATAATAATAAAAAATATAGCTGCAAGCAGCAATTACCGGGGTTCGAGCATTAAGGCCTTTTAGGTGGTATGCAAAGTTGTTCAGAATGAGGGGATATATCATACAGATGTAAGTGTAAGATCTAGTGTTTGTGTGAATAGATGAGCATTTTTTAACAATTTGAGGCCATTTACCATAAAAATCTTGTTTTTAAAGCCTTTTTAGCTTTTATAGCGCCACCTATGCTCCGATCTCCATGAAACTTTGCATGCTTGTTAAGAATCATCTGACACATGTTTTCACCAATTTTTGTAAAGTTTTGAGTTTTCGTTTTGGTTTTATAGGCTTTTGGGTATATGTGGCCACCCCCCTTTTGTAAATTAACCCAGTTATAGCTAACCAAAGGAAAAAAATCAACATTTTTTTGATAATTATTGATCTAGAGAGTCCAGAGAATATTACTGCAGTGGTTTGATCGAGATTGAGTAAAAAACCTAGGACTAGTTCGCAAAAGTAGGTTTTTCACATATTTGTGAATAATTAATGAACGATTTGATTGACAGCAATGGTTCTTGAGGCAAAGTTGTTCATCATGAGGAGATCTATCAAATGATATGCATATTGTGTGGATGTGTGAAACACCACGTGATTACAGAGCCATAGAATTCGTTAGCGCCAACTAGTGGCCGATTTGTTTCAAAATTCTTACAGACCTTTATGGCCATGAGTCAAACATGCCCAGTGAGTTTCGTTCCTATCGGCCTCTGTTAACCTTGTCTAATAGGTGCTCAAACTTTGTTGGCCGATGGCGGCCATGTTTTTTGAGATACGCCATTGTCCTTATAGACCCTTATGGCACATTGGACAGAGACACTGCATACCAATTTTCAGGTCGATCGGACCAACGATTGTATAGTTATAGTCATTTTTATGTTTTTTCAGGCTTATAGCGCCACCAAGTGGCAGAGCTGTGCAATTTTTTTTATTTGACCAAAGATTGAGCTCATACACATGAGTACCGAGTTTGGTGAAGATATCTCATTTGGTTCATGAGTTATAGCCATTTTAGTAAAGATGGCCCTCCACCTGACAAACTTTTTGGGGCCCCTTCGCAGCGATGTGTCAAAATTTAACATTTTTTTGATAATTATTGATATTCACTGTCCAGAGAACATTTCTGCACTGGTTTGGTTCCGATCGGGCGAAAAACCTAGGACTAGTTCGCAAAAGTAGGTTTCAGATATAACGCCATTTTGCGGAAAAACTGTACGTCCCAGACCACAAATCGCGCCTGTGCACTTTTGTGCATATTGACCCAAGGATTGCAACGATGTAAAGTTTTTGAGTCTACGACAAAAATTGTACGAGCTACGGCCAAAAATGTAAAAAAAGTTCGTTTTTTGCGCTGTAGCGCCACCTTTAGGCCGATTTGGGCGAGACTTTGTATCTGAGTAGCGAGCAAGACTACTACGATCTGACCAAGTTTCAGCTCTCTAGGCCTTACGGTTTCGGCTGCACGATCAGTTTTACCGGAGAAGAATAATAATAATAATAAAAATCCTTACAATTACAATAGGGTTTCAGTGCTACGCACTCGAACCCCTAAAAATCCTAACAATTACAATAGGGTTTCAGCACTGCGTGCTCGAACCCCTAATAATAATAATAAAAAAAAATCCTAACAATTACAATAGGGTTTCAGCACTGCGTGCTCGAACCCCTAAAAAATCCTAACAATTACAATAGGGTTTCAGCGCTACGCGCTCGAACCCCTAAATATAGCTGCAAGCAGCAATTACCGGGGTTCGAGCATTTAAGGACTTTAAGGTGCTATGCAAAGTTTTTCAAAATGAGATTTGTCATATGATATGAAGATCTAGTTTTTGTGTGAATATATGAGCATTTTTTTTAGCAATTTGAGATCATTTACCATAGAAATCCAGTGTTTTTGAAGCTTATAGCGCCACTTATTGTCCAATCTTCACGAAACGCTGCATGCTTGTTAAGAGTCATCTGACACATGTTCTTACCAATTTTCGTAAAGTTTTGAGTTTTTGTTTAGGTTTTATAGGCTTTTGTGTATATGTGGCCACACCCCTTTTATAAATGACCCCTTTATAGCTAACCAAAGGACAAAATTCCACATTTTTTTGATAATTATTGATCTAGAGCGTCTGGAGAACTCCGCTGCAGTGGTTTGATCGAGATTGAGCGAAAAACCTAGGACTAGTTCGCAAAAGTAGGTTTGTAACATATTTGTGAATAATTAATGAACGATTTGATTGACAGCAATGGTTCTTGAGGCAAAGCTTCTCGGCATGAGGAGATCTATCAAATGATATGCATATTGTGTAGATGTGTGAAACGCCACGCGATTACAGATCCAAAAAAATCGTTAGCGCCAACTAGTGGCCGATTTCTTTCAAAATTCTTACAGACGTTTAGGGCCATGAGTTGAACATGCCCACCGAGTTTCGTTCCAATCGACCTCCGTTAACCTTGTCAAATAGGTGCTCAAATTTCATTGGCCAATGGCGGCCATGTTTTTTGAGATACGCCAATGTCCTCATAGACACTTGTGCCGCTTTGGTCCAAGAGACTGCATACCAATTTTCAAGTCAATCGGACTAACGGCGGTGCATTTATAGCCAATAATATGTTTTTTCAGTTTTATAGCGCCACCAAGTGGTCAAGCTCCGCAATTTTTTGATTTGACCAAAGATTAAGCTTATACATATGTGTACCAAGTTTGGTGAAGATATCTCATTCCTTTCAAAAGTTATAGCCATTTTAGTAAAAGTGGCCCCGTCACTTTGGAACGTTTTGGTGGGCCTTTGTGACCGTGAGTGAAAAGTTCAACTTTTTTTTGATAATTATTGATATTCAGTGTCCAGAGAATATTTCTGCACTGGTTTGGTTCCGATTGGGTGAAAAACCTAGGACTAGTTCGCAAAAGTAGGTTTCGGATTCATGTCCATTTTTCGGGGTCAACCGTGCGTCGCAGCTCAAAAATTTTGCCCTCCACTTTTGTTCGGGCTGACCTAAGGAACGCAACGATGTAAAGTTTTTGAGTCTGCGACAAGCGGTTTACGAGCTTAGGCCAATAAACTGATAAATTTTAGTTTTTTGCGCTGTAGCGCCACCTTTAGGCCGATTAGGCTCAGTCTTTGTCAGAATGTCCCCACAGGGAGCTCTACCTTCTGGCCAACTTTCAAGTCTGTAGGCCTTACGGTTTGGGCTGCCCAATCAGTTTTAAGGAAAAAAAAAATTATCCTATCAATTACAAATAGATAATATAGCTGCAAGCAGCAATTACCGGGGTTCGAGCATTTAGGGCCTTTGAGGTGGTATGCAAATTTGTTCAGAATGAGGTGATATATCATACTAGATCTTACACGTACATCTGTGTTTGTGTGAATAGATGAGCATTTTTTAACAATTTGAGGCCATTTACCATAGAAATCTTGTTTTTAAAGCCTTTTTAACTGTTATAGCGCCACCTATGCTCCGATCTCCATGAAACTTTGCATGCTTGTTAAGAATGATCTGACACATGATTTCTCCAATTTTCATAACGTTTTGAGTTTTTGTTTAGGTTTTATAGGCTTTTGGATATATGTGGCCACTCCCCTTTTCTAAATGACACCGTTATAGCTAACCAAAGGACAAAATTCAACATGTTTTTGATAATTATTGATCTAGAGAGTCCAGAGAACATTACTGCAGTGGTTTGATCGAGATTGAGTGAAAAACCTAGGACTAGTTCGCAAAAGTAGGTTTTTCACATATTTGTGAATAATTAATGAACGGTTTGATTGACAGCAATGGTTCTTGAGGCAAAGTTGTTAATCATGAGGAGATCTATCAAATGATATGCATATTGTGTAGATGTGTAAAACACCACGTGATTACAGGGGCAAAAAACTCGTTAGCGCCAACTAGTGGCCGATTTCTTTCAAAATTCTTACAGACCTTTAGGACCATGAGTCGAACATGCCCAGTGAGTTTCGTTCCGATCGACCTCCGTTAACCTTGTCTAATAGGTGCTCAAAATTCATTGATCGATGGCGGCCATGTTTTTTGACATACGCAAATGTTCTCATAGACCCTTATGGCACATTGGACAGAGACACTGCATACCAATTTTCAGGTTGATTGGACTGACGGTTGCGAAGTTATAGCCATTTTTATGCTTTTTCTCTATTATAGCGCCACCAAGTGGTCAAGCTCCGCAATTTTTTGGATTTGACCAAAGGCTGAGCTTTTACATATCTGTTCTGAGTTTGGTGATGATATGTCATTCTGTTCCAAAGTTATAGCCTTTTTACTAAAAGTGGCTCCGCCTCTTGTGAACGTTTTGGCACCCCTTTGTGACTGTGAGTCAAAAGTTTAACTTTCTTTTGATAATTATTGATCTAGGGAGTCTGGAGAACTGTGCTGCAGTGGTTTGATCGAGATCGAGTGAATAACCTAAGACTAGTTCGCAAAAGTGGGTTTTTCACATATTTGTGAATATGTAATAAACGACTTGATTGAAAGCAATGGTTCTTGAGGCAAAGTTGCTCAGCATGAGGAGATCTATCATATGGTATGAAGTTCTAGTGTTTCTGTGATTATATGAGCATGTTATAGCAATTTAAGGCAATTTACTTTTGAAATTTTGTGTTGTTGAAGCCTTTTTAACTGTCATAGCGCCACCTATGGTCCGATCTTCATGAAATTTTACATGCTTGTTAAGAGTCATCTGACACATGTTTTCTCCAACTTTTGTAAAGTTTTGAGTTTTTGTTTAGGTTTGATAGGCTTTTGGGTATGTGTGGCCACGCCCCTTTTCTAAATGACCCCGTTATAGCTACCCAAAGGACAAAATTCCACATTTTTTTGATAATTATTGATCTAGAGAGTCTGGAGAACTGCGCTGCAGTGGTTTGATCGAGATTGAGCGAAAAACCTAGGACTAGTTCGCAAAAGTAGGTTTTTCACATATTTGTGAATAATTATTGAATGATTTGATTGACAGCAATGGTTCTTGAGGCAAATTTGCTCAGCATGTGGAGATCTATCAAATGATATGCATATTGTGTGGATGTGTGAAACGCCACGCGAGTGAGGCATGTTAGAGAGGCAAAAAAGTCGTTAGCGCCAACTAGTGGCCGATTTCTTTCAAAATTCTTACAGACCTTTAGGGCCATGAGTCGAACATGCCCAGTGAGTTTCGTTCCGATTGACCTTCGTTAACCTTGTCTAATGGGTGCTCAAACTGCATTGGCCGATGGCAGCCATGTTTTTTGAGATACGCCAATGTCCTCATAGACCCTTATGGCACATTGGACAGAGACACTGCATACCAATTTTCAGGTCGATCGGACTAACGATTGCATAGTTATAGTCATTTTATTGTTTTTCAGGCTTTTAGCGCCACCAAGTGGCAGAGCTGTGCAATTTTTTTTATTTGACCAAAGATTGAGCTTGTACATAAGTGTGTCAAGTTTCGTAACGATATGCCATTTGGTTCCTGAGTTATAGCCATTTTAGTAAAAATGGTCCTCCACCTGACAAACTTTTTGGGGCCCCTTCGCAACGATGAGTCAAAATTTCAACTTTTTTTTGATAATTATTGATATTCAGTGTCCAGAGAACATTTCTGCACTGGTTTGGTTCCGATCGGGCGAAAAACCTAGGACTAGTTCGCAAAAGTAGGTTTCGGACATTCGGCCATTTTGCGGAAAAACCGGGCTTCGTACGAAAAATCTGCGCCAGTGCACTTTTGTGCGTATTGACCCAAGGATCGCAACGATGTAAATTTTTTGAGTCTACGACAAAAATTGTACGAGCTAGGGCCAAAAATGTAAAAAAAGTTAGTTTTTTGCGCTGTAGCGCCACCTTTAGGCCGATTGGGCGAGACTTTGTAGACGTTCACGGGGAGCTCTACCTTCTGGCCAAGTTTCAGCTCTCTAGGCCTTACGGTTTGGTCTGCACGATCAGTTTTAGCGCAGAAAAATAATAATAAAAATATAGCTGCAAGCAGCAATTACCGGGGTTCGAGCATTTAAGGCCTTTGAGGTGGTATGCAAATTTGTTCAGAATGAGGTGATATATCATACAGACAGAAGTGTAAGATCTAGTGTTTGTGTGAATAGATGAGCATTTTTAACAATTTGAGGCCATTTACCATAGAAATCTTGTTTTTAAAGCCTTTTTAACTGTTATAGCGCCACCTATGCTCCGATCTCCATGAAACTTTGCATGCTTGTTAAGAATCATCTGACACATGATTGCTCCAATTTTCATAACGTTTTGAGGTTTTGTTTAGGTTTTATAGGCTTTTGGATATATGTGGCCACTCCCCTTTTGTAAATGACCCCGTTATAGCTAACCAAAGGACAAAATTCAACATGTTTTTGATAATTATTGATCTAGAGAGTCCAGAGAACATTACTGCAGTGGTTTGATCGAGATTGAGTGAAAAACCTAGGACTAGTTCGCAAAAGTAGGTTTTTCACATATTTGTGAATAATTAATGAACGGTTTGATTGACAGCAATGGTTCTTGAGGCAAAGTTGTTCATCATGAGGAGATCTATCAAGTGATATGCATATTGTGTGGATGTGTGAAACACCACGTGATTACAGAGGCAAGAAATTCGTTAGCGCCAACTAGTGGCCGATTTCTTTTAAAGTTCTTACAGACCTTTAGGACCATGAGTCTAACATGCCCAGTGAGTTTTGTTCCGATCGGCCTCAGTTAACCTTGTCTAATAGGTGCTCAAAATTCATAGGTCGATGGCGGCCATGTTTTTTGAGATACGCCAATGTTCTCATAGACCCTTATGGCACATTGGACAGAGACACTGCATACCATTTTTCAGGTTGATTGGACTGACGGTTGCGACGTTATAGCCATTTTTATATTTTTTCTCTATTATAGCGCCCCCAAGTGGTCAAGCTCCGCAATTTTTTGGATTTGACCAAAGGCTGAGCTTTTACATAAGTGTTCTGAGTTTGGTGATGATATGTCATTCTGTTCCAAAGTTATAGCCTTTTTACTAAAAGTGGCCCCGCCTCTTTTGAACGTTTTGGCGCCCCTTTGCGACTGTGAGTCAAAAGTTTAACTTTTTTTTCATAATTATTGATCTAGGGAGCCTGGAGAACTGTGCTGCAGTGGTTTGATCGAGATCGAGTGAATAACCTAGGACTAGTTCGCAAAAGTGGGTTTTTCACATATTTGTGAATATGTAATAAACGACTTGATTGACAGCAATGGTTCTTGAGGCAAAGTTGCTCAGCATGAGCAGATCTATCATATGGTATGAAGTTCTAGTGTTTCTGTGATTATATGAGCATGTTATAGCAATTTAAGGCAATTTACTTTTGAAATTTCGTGTTGTTGAAGCCTTTTTAACTGTCATAGCGCCACCTATGGTCCCATCTCCATGAAATTTTACATGCTTGTTAAGAGTCATCTGACACATGTTTTCTCCAACTTTTGTAAAGTTTTGAGTTTTTGTTTAGGTTTGATAGGCTTTTGGGTATATGTGGCCACGCCCCTTTTCTAAATGACCCCGTTATAGCTACCCAAAGGACAAAATTCCACATTTTTTTGATAATTATTGATCTAGAGAGTCTGGAGAACTGCGCTGCAGTGGTTTGATCGAGATTGAGCGAAAAACCTAGGACTAGTTCGCAAAAGTAGGTTTTTCACATATTTGTGAATAATTATTGAATGATTTGATTGACAGCAATGGTTCTTGAGGCAAAGTTGCTCAGCATGTGGAGATCTATCAAATGATATGCATATTGTGTGGATGTGTGAAACGCCACGCGAGTGAGGCATGTTAGAGAGGCAAAAAAGTCGTTAGCGCCAACTAGTGGCCGATTTCTTTCAAAATTCTTACAGACCTTTAGGGCCATGAGTCGAACATGCCCAGTGAGTTTCGTTCCGATTGACCTTCGTTAACCTTGTCTAATGGGTGCTCAAACTTCATTGGCCGATGGCAGCCATGTTTTTTGAGATACGCCAATGTCCTCATAGACCCTTATGGCACATTGGACAGAGACACTGCATACCAATTTTCAGGTCGATCGGACTAACGATTGCATAGTTATAGTCATTTTATTGTTTTTCAGGCTTTTAGCGCCACCAAGTGGCAGAGCTGTGCAATTTTTTTTATTTGACCAAAGATTGAGCTTGTACATAAGTGTGTCAAGTTTCGTAACGATATGCCATTTGGTTCCTGAGTTATAGCCATTTTAGTAAAAATGGTCCTCCACCTGACAAACTTTTTGGGGCCCCTTCGCAACGATGAGTCAAAATTTCAACTTTTTTTTGATAATTATTGATATTCAGTGTCCAGAGAACATTTCTGCACTGGTTTGGTTCCGATCGGGCGAAAAACCTAGGACTAGTTCGCAAAAGTAGGTTTCGGACATTCGGCCATTTTGCGGAAAAACCGGGCTTCGTACGAAAAATCTGCACCAGTGCACTTTTGTGCGTATTGACCCAAGGATTGCAACGATGTAAATTTTTTGAGTCTACGACAAAAAATGTACGAGCTAGGGCCAAAAATGTAAAAAAAGTTAGTTTTTTGCGCTGTAGCGCCACCTTTAGGCCGATTGGGCCGGTTCTTTGCGCCTGAGTAGCGAGGAGGACTACTACCTTCTGACCAAGTTTCAGCTCTCTAGGCCTTACGGTTTGGGCTGCACGATCAGTTCTAGGGAAGAATAATAATAATAATAATAATAAAAAAAATCCTAACAATTACAATAGGGTTTCAGCGCTACGCGCTCGAACCCCTAAATATAGCTGCAAGCAGCAATTATCGGGGTTCGAGCATTTTAAGGTCTTTAAGGTGCTATGCTTAGGGTCTAGGCCTACCTGGATTCATGGCTGACAGTAAAACACATCCAAAATGGAGAACATGCTCACAGAAATACACACACAGAAACGAAAAGTTTAAACTAATATATTAATACTGAATAAACATGTTTACACACACACAGACATACATGCATACACATTTTCTTGTACAGATATTTGAAATAAATGATATGGGCCAACACTTTTACTTGCAAGTATTCTCTTTGTAACACTTTGTGTCTTTTTCAGATTTCACTGTAATCATAATGTGGCATAATTGTAAAAAACTGATATGTCTGTATGAACAAAATTGTAAGCTTTTCCTAAATGTGATTTTAAATGTTTTAACACTTATAAAATCACTGTTATTCGATCATCAAACCTATTAAAAGCAGTTGTGTTCAGCTGAATAAGCCCATTAGTGGTCTTCTACTGACATCTAGTGGTTATTATTGCAATTTCATGCAATGTCTCATACAAACACTGAGATGTTAAACATCATAACTATTATAGTGTTATTTTTGCCCAGTCTCTCTTAAATTTTGCATATTTGTTTAGAATGAGATCATTTGTCATTTTTGTCACAGTTTTGAGACGTTGCAAGCTTTCTTTTAAAAATGTTAGGCTTTTGGGTACAGTAGATTTAAAGAACATATTTAAAGAACAGTTGGATTGACAGCAATGGTCTTAGACAAAAATTGTTGAGAATGAGGAGATCTATCATATGGTATGGTAGTGTTTGTGTGAAAAAATGAACATTTTTTTAGCAATTTGAGGCCAATTACAATAGAAATGTTGTGTTTTTGAAGCCTTTTTAACTGTTATAGCACCACATATGATCCGATGCTATGGTTGCTATGGTTTTAGGATGTAGTCCAACCTAAAATATATGGCTAACACTACAGCACATCTATGATGGACAATACAATCACAAACACAGAATATGAAATAGTTAAACTATTATATTAAAGTTCATTAAGCATTATTACACACACACACACACACACACACACACACACACACATTTTGTTACACATAAAAGATTTGTGTATTAAATGGAAGGTGACAAAATGTTTAGTGCAAGTCTTTTTAAGATTTTATATATAGTTTTCAGGTTTCACTGTAATCATAATCTTGTATTATTGTCAAATATGATATATGTGTTTAAATGAAGTGTTAAACTTTGACTAAATGTGGTTTGAAATGTTATATAGTGATTTAGTATTTGCATAAATTGAAATGAATGGAAAATCTGTGAATAGCACTGTTCATTTCAATGAGCCATTAGTGGTCTTCTACTGCCATCTAGTGGTTATAGTTGTAATTTCATGACATTTTAAAGAGCGATGCATAGTTTTTAAGCTTTATAACTGTTACATTGCCCTTTTTTGCCTGGTGTCTTTAAAATGCAGGCTTTTTTAGAATCATATGATGATGATTTGACTTAGGTTTGTGAAATTTTCTTTTCTTTTAGGTTTTATAGACTCGGGTACAGTAGATCATGATCTTATTATTAAGTGGCTATCTAAATGGTAGGGATGTGACGAGACCAGTCGGATTTCGCGAGATCTAGTGACAGTATCCTCCCACAACATTTTGCCATGTTTACATTAGAGCTGCACTATTAATCCTTAAAATACTGAGGTGTCGATTCAAACACCCACGCGATCTTATTCCTAAATGACAACGAGTTATCTATGTCTATTAGGACTGTTTCACATCGCCAGTGTCAGTGGAGCGTGAGAAGCAGGTTTTGTCGCTGCCATGTTAATGAATCAGAAGGTCGGAGTAAATGTGAACGCAGAAAGAGCAACACAAACAGTCTTTTCAACCACATTATAATCATAATTTCAGTGTTACAGATATTTAAATAATAGAAGTACTGGGATAAAAGTTTATAGTTTGGGTATAAACACTTATTGTCTACAGTAGCGATAAAAACGAAAGTATTTTAACACGTGTATCTATTGTAACGCTTATCCTCTTCCGTCAGGAGGTGGCGACAACTGCCCATTTAAAAAAAAAGTATGTCATTGAATCATTCATTCAGGAGATTTCAATAGTCAAACAAGTCTTAATGAAGTGAGACACTGTCTCCTTTATTGAATGTTTGTTTTTGTTTTTTTGTTTAAATGAATATATGTTTTTAAAAGACTTAAGCAATGAACAGTTTGTCATTTGCCATTTACCATACACAGCTTGTGTTTTTGAAGCCTTTTTAACTCTTATAGCGCCACCTATGGTCCGATCTCCATGAAACTTTGCATGCTTGTTAAGAATCATCTGACGCATGTTTTCACCAATTTTCGTAAAGTTTTGAGTTTTTGTTTAGTTTTGATAGGCTTTTGGGTATATGTGGCCACGCCCCTGTTGTAAATGACCCCGTTATAGCTAACCGAAGGAGAAAATTCAACATTTTTTTGATAATTATTGATCTAGAGAGTCCAGAGAATATTACTGCAGTGCTTTGATCGAGATTAAGCGAAAAACCTAGGACTAGTTCGCAAAAGTAGGTTTTTAACATATTTGTGAATAATTAATGAACGGTTTGATTGACAGCAATGGTTCTTGAGGCAAAGTTGTTCATCATGAGAAGATCTATCAAATGATATGAAGGTCTAGTGTTTGTGTAAATATATGAGCATGTATTTAGCCATTTGAAGCCATTTACCATACACAGCTTGTCTTTTTAAAGCCTTTTTAACTGTTATAGCGCCACCTATGGTCCGATCTTCACGAAACTTTGCATGCTTGTTAAGAGTTATCTGACACATGTTTTCTCCAACTTTTGTAAAGTTTTGAGTTTTTGTTTAGGTTTGATAGGCTTTTGGGTATATGTGGCCACGCCCCTTTTCTAAATGACCCCGTTATAGCTACCCAAAGGACAAAATTTCACATTTTTTTGATAATTATTGATCTAGACAGTCTGGAGAACTGCGCTGCAGTGGTTTGATCGAGATTGAGTGAAAAACCTAGGACTAGTTCGCAAAAGTAGGTTTTTCACATATTTGTGAATAATTAATGAACGGTTTGATTGACAGCAATGGTTCTTGAGGCAAAGTTTTTCATCATGAGGAGATCTATCAAATGATATGCATATTGTGTGGATGTGTGAAACACCACGTGATTACAGAGCCATAAAACTCGTTAGCGCCAACTAGTGACCGATTTCTTTCAAAATTCTTACAGACGTTTAGGGCCATGAGTCGAACATGCCCAGTGAGTTTCATTCCGATCGGTCTCCGTTAACCTTGTCTAATAGGTGCTCAAACTTCATTGGCCAATGGCGGCCATGTTTTTTGAGATACGCCAATGTCCTCATAGACCCTTATGGCACATTGGACAGAGACACTGCATACCAATTTTCAAGTCAATCGGACCAACGATTGCATAGTTATAGTCATTTTTATGTTTTTTCAGGCTTATAGCACCACCAAGTGGTAGAACTGTGCATTTTTTTTTATTTGACCAAAGATTGAGCTTATACATAGGTTTCCCAAGTTTGGTGAAGATATCTCATTTGGTTCATGAGTTATAGCCATTTTAGTAAAAATGGCCCTCCACCTGACAAACTTTTTGGGGCCCTTTCGCAATGATGAGTCGAATTTTGACATTTTTTTGATAATTATTGGTATTCACTGTCCAGAGAATATTTCGGCAGTGGTTTGGTTCCGATCCGGCGAAAAACCTAGGACTAGTTCGCAAAAGTAGGTTTCGGACATAATTAACATTTGCAGAAAAACGGGGCCTCCAGGACCCCAAATCACAGGGGGGTTTTTCAATTTGTATTGACCCAAGGATTCCAAAAATGTAAAATTTTTGAGTCTACGACAAGCGGTTTAGGAGTTATGAGCACTTTCGCGTTTTTGATCGCTGTAGCGCCACCTATAGGCCGATTTGGCTGAGTCTTTGTATCTGAGTAGCGAGGAAGACTACTACCATCTGACCAAGTTTCAGCTCTCTAGGCCTTACGGTTTGGGCTGCACATTCAGTTTTAGGGAAGAATAATAATAATAATAATAATAAAAAAAATCCTAACAATTACAATAGGGTTTCAGCGCTACGCGCTCGAACCCCTAATAAATATAGCTGCAAGCAGCAATTACCGGGGTTCGAGCATTTAAGGCCTGTAAGGTCAAAGTCGTTCACAATTTGGAGATTTGTCATATGATATAAAGATCTAGTGTTTGTGTGAATATATGAGCATTTTTTTAACAATTTGAGACCATTTATCATAGAAATACTGTGTTTTTGAAGCTTATAGCGCCACCTATGGTCTGATCTCTATGAAACTTTTCATGATTGTTAAGAGTCACCTGTCACATGTTCTCACCAATTTTTGTAAAGTTTTGAGTTTTCGTTTAGGTTTTATAGGCTTTTGGGTATATGTGGCCACGCCCCTTTTGTAAATGACCCCGTTATAGCTAACCAAAGGACAAAATTCCACATTTTTTTGATAATTATTGATCTAGAGAGTCCAGAGAATATTACTGCAGTGGTTTGATCGAGATTGAGTGAAAAACCTAGGACTAGTTCGCAAAAGTAGGTTTTTAACATATTTGTGAATAATTAATGAACGGTTTGATTGACAGCAATGGTTCGTGAGGCAAAGTTGCTCAGCATGAGGTGATCTATCAAATGATATGCATATTGTGTGGATTTGTGAAACACCATGTGTGTACAGAGGCAAAGAAACTCGTTAGCGCCAACTAGTGGCCGATTTCTTTCAAAATTCTTACAGACCTTTAGGACCATGAGTGAAACATGCCCAGTGAGTTTCGTTCCGAACAGCCTCCATTAACCTTGTCTAATAGGTGCTCAAACTTCATTGGTCGATTGCGGCCATGTTTTTCGAGATAAGCAAATGTCCTCGTAGATCCTTATGCCACACTGGACTAAGACACTGCATACCAATTTTCAGATCGATTGGACTGACGGTTCCGTAGTTATAGCCATTTTTAAGTATTTTTGCTCTTATAGCGCCACCAAGTGGTCAAGCTCCGCAATTTTTTTGATTTGACCAAAGATTAAGCTTATACATATGTGTACCAAGTTTGGTGAAGATATCTCATTCCTTTAAAAAGTTATAGCCATTTTAGTAAAAGTGGCCCCGTCACTTTGGAACGTTTTGGTGGCCCTTTGTGACCGTGAGTGAAAAGTTCAACTTTTTTTTGATAATTATTGATATTCAGTGTCCAGAGAATATTTCTGCACTGGTTTGGTTCCGATTGGGTGAAAAACCTAGAACTAGTTCGCAAAAGTAGGTTTCGGATTCACGTCCATTTTTCGGGGTCAACCGTGCGTCGCAGCTCAAAAATTTCGCACTCCACTTTTGTTTGGGCTGACCCAAGGAACGCAACGATGTAAAGTTTTTGAGACTACGACAAACGGTTTACGAGTTTAGGCCAATAAACTGATAAATTTTAGTTTTTTGCGCTGTAGCGCCACCTTTAGGCCAATTAGGCTCAGTCTTTGTCAGAATGTCCCCACAGGGAGCTCTACCTTCTGGCCAAGTTTCAAGTCTCTAGGCCTTACGGTTTGGGCTGCCCATTCAGTTTTAGGGGAAAAAAAAAAATTATCCTATCAATTACAAATAGATAATATAGCTGCAAGCAGCAATTACCGGGGTTCGAGCATTTAAGGCCTTTGAGGTGGTATGCAAATTTGTTCAGAATGAGGTGATATATCATACAGACAGAAGTGTAAGATCTAGTGTTTGTGGGAATAGATGAGCATTTTTTAACAATTTGAGGCCATTTACCATAGAAATCTTGTTTTTAAAGGCTTTTTAACTGTTATAGCGCCACCTATGCTCCGATCTCCATGAAACTTTGCATGCTTGTTAAGAATCATCTGACACATGATTGCTCCAATTTTCATAACGTTTTGAGTTTTTGTTTAGGGTTTATAGGCTTTTGGATATATGTGGCCACTCCCCTTTTGTAAATGACCCCGTTATAGCTAACCAAAGGACAAAATTCAACATGTTTTTGATAATTATTGATCTAGAGAGTCCAGAGAACATTACTGCAGTGGTTTGATCTAGATTGAGTGAAAAACCTAGGACTAGTTCGCAAAAGTAGGTTTTTCACATATTTGTGAATAATTAATGAACGGTTTGATTGACAGCAATGGTTCTTGAGGCAAAGTTGTTCATCATGAGGAGATCTATCAAGTGATATGCATATTGTGTGGATGTGTGAACCACCACGTGATTACAGAGGCAAGAAATTCGTTAGCGCCAACTAGTGGCCGATTTCTTTTAAAGTTCTTACAGACCTTTAGGACCATGAGTCGAACATGCCCAGTGAGTTTTGTTCCGATCGGCCTCAGTTAACCTTTTCTAATAGGTGCTCAAAATTCATAGGTCGATGGCGGCCATGTTTTTTGAGATACGCCAATGTTCTCATAGACCCTTATGGCACATTGGACAGAGACACTGCATACCATTTTTCAGGTTGATTGGACTGACGGTTGCAACGTTATAGCCATTTTTATATTTTTTCTCTATTATAGCGCCCCCAAGTGGTCAAGCTCCGCAATTTTTTGGATTTGACCAAAGGCTGAGCTTTTACATAAGTGTTCTGAGTTTGGTGATGATATGTCATTCTGTTCCAAAGTTATAGCATTTTTACTAAAAGTGGCCCCGCCTCTTTTGAACGTTTTGGCGCCCCTTTGCGACTGTGAGTCAAAAGTTTAACTTTTTTTTCATAATTATTGATCTAGGGAGCCTGGAGAACTGTGCTGCAGTGGTTTGATCGAGATCGAGTGAATAACCTAGGACTAGTTCGCAAAAGTGGGTTTTTCACATATTTGTGAATATGTAATAAACGACTTGATTGACAGCAATGGTTATTGAGGCAAAGTTGCTCAGCATGAGCAGATCTAATTACATGGTATGAAGTTCTAGTGGTTTCTGGTGATTATATTTATACGTTATAGCAATTTAAGGCAATTTACTTTTGAAATTTCGTGTTGTTGAAGCCTTTTTAACTGTCATAGCGCCACCTATGGTCCCATCTCCATGAAATTTTACATGCTTGTTAAGAGTCATCTGACACATGTTTTCTCCAACTTTTGTAAAGTTTTGAGGTTTTGTTTAGGTTTGATAGGCTTTTGGGTATATGTACAATGCCTCCTTTCTTAAATGACCCCGCTATAGCCACCTAAAGGACAAAATTCACATTTTTTTGATACTCATTGATCTAGAGAGTTCGAGAACTGGCTACTGCAGTGGTTTGATCGAGATTGGAGCGAAACCCAGGGACCAGTTCCTGGCAAAAGTATTTTTCTACATATTTGCGGAATAATTATTGAATGATTTGATCGGCAGCAATGGTTCTTGAGGCAAAGTTACCAGCATGCGGACATCTAATGATATGCATATTGTGTGTGGATGTGAAACGCCACGCGAAAGTGAGGTATGCTAGAGAGGCAAGTCGTTAGCCAACTAGTGGCCGCATTTCTTCTAAAATTCTGACCCTTTAGGGCCATGAGTAACATGCTCCAGTGAGTTTCGGTTCGGATTGACCTCGTTAACCTTTGTCTAAAATGGTGCTCAAATCCCATTACCATGGCAGCCATAGTTTTGAGATAATGCCAATGTCCCTATAGACCCTATGGTACATTGGACAGAGACACTGCATACCAATTTTCAGGTGGTCGCATCGACTAACGCATTGCATAGTTATAGTCATTTTATTGTTTTTCAGGGCTTTTAGCGCCACCAAGCGGCAGAGCTGCGCAATTTTTTATTTGACCAAAGATTGAGCTTGTACATAAGTGTGTCAAGTTTCGTGAATGATATGCCATTTGTTCCTGAGTTATAGCTTATATTTTAGTAAAATGGTCCTCCACCTGACAAACTTTTGGGGCCCCTTCAACGATGAGTCAAAAATTTCAACTTTTTTTTGATAATTATTGATATTCAGTGTCCAGAGAACATTTCTGCACTAGTTTGGTTCCGATCTGGCGAAAAACCTAGGACTAGTTCGCAAAAGTAGGTTTCGGACATTCGGCCATTTTGCGGAAAAACCGGGCTTCGTACGAAAAATCTGCGCCAGTGCACTTTTGAGCGTATTGACCCAAGGATTGCAACGATGTAAATTTTTTGAGTCTACGACAAAAAATGTACGAGCTAGGGCCAAAAATGTAAAAAAAGTTAGTTTTTTGCGCTGTAGCGCCACCTTTAGGCCGATTGTGCCGGTTCTTTGCGCCTGAGTAGCGAGGAGGACTACTACCTTCTGACCAAGTTTCAGCTCTCTAGGCCTTACGGTTTGGGCTGCACGATCAGTTCTAGGGAAGAATAATAATAATAATAATAATAATAATAATAATAATAAAAAAAATCCTAACAATTACAATAGGGTTTCAGCGCTACGCGCTCGAACCCCTAAATATAGCTGCAAGCAGCAATTACCGGGGTTCGAGCATTTAAGGCCTTTGAGGTGGTATGCAAAGTTGTTCAGAATGAGGTGATATATCATACAGATGTAAGTGTAAGATGTAGTGTTTGTGTGAATAGATGAGCATTTTGTAACTATCTGAGACCATTTACCATAGAAATCTTGTTTTTAAAGCCTTTTTAACTGTTATAGCGCCACCTATAGTCCGATCTGCATGAAACTTTGCATGCTTGTTAAGAATCATCTGACATATGTTCTCACCAATTTTTGTAATGTTTTGAGTTTTTGTTTTGGTTTTATAAGCTTTTGGGTATATGTGGCCACGCCCCTATTGTAAATGGCCCCATTACAGCTAACCGAATGACAAAATTCAACATTTTTTTGATAATTATTGATCTAGAGAGTCCAGAGAATATGACTGCAGTGGTTTGATCGAGATTGAGTGAAAAACCTAGGACTAGTTCGCAAAAGTTGGTTTTTCACATATTTGTGAATAATTAATGAACGGTTTGATTGACAGCAATGGTTCTTGAGGCAAAGTTGCTCAGCATGAGGAGATCTATCAAATGATATGCATATTGTGTGGATATGTGAAACACCACGTGTGTACAGAGGCAAAAAAACTCATTAGCGCCAACTAGTGGCCGATTTCTTCCAAAATTCTTACAGACCTTTAGGGCCATGAGTCGAACATGCCCAGTGAGTTTCGTTCCGATCGCCCTCCATTAACCTTGTCTAATAGGGGCTCAAACTTCATTGGTCGATTGCGGCCATGTTTTTCAAGATACACAAATGTCCTCATAGACCCTTATGGCGCATTGGACAGAGACACTGCATACCAATTTTCAGATCGATTGGACTGACGGTTGCGTAGTTATAGCCATTTTTAGGTATTTTTGCTCTTATAGCGCCACCAAGTGGTCAAGCACCGCAGTTTTTTGGATTTTACTACAGATTTAGGTTGTACACAAGTGTTCTGAGTTTGGTGATGATATGTCATTCTGTTCAAAAGTTACAGCCATTTTAGTAAAAGTGGCCCCGCCTCTTTTGAACATTTTGGCGCCCCTTTGCAACCGTGAGTCAAAAGTTTAACTTTTTTTTGTTAATTATTGATCTAGGGAGTCTGGAGAACTGTGCTGCAGTGGTTTGATCGAGATTGAGTGAATAACCTAGGACTAGTTCGCAAAAGTAGGTTTTTCACATATTTGTGAATATGTAATGAACGACTTGATTGACAGCAAAGGTTCTTGAGGCAAAATTGCTCAGCATGAGGAGATCTATCATATGGTATGAAGTTCTAGTGTTTCTGTGATTATATGAGCATGTTATAGCAATTTAAGGCAATTTACTTTTGAAATTTCGTGCTTTTGAAGCCTTTTTAACTGTCATAGCGCCACCTATCGTCCGATCTCCATGAAATTTTACATGCTTATTAAGAGTCATCTCACACATGTTTTCTCCAACTTTTGTAAAGTTTTGAGTTTTTGTTTAGATTTGATAGGCTTTTGGGTATATGTGGCCACGCCCCTTTTCTGAATGACCCCGTTATACCTACCCAAAAGACAAAATTCCACTTTTTTTTTGATAATTATTGATCTAGAGAGTCTGGAGAACTGCGCTGCAGTGGTTTGATCGAGATTGAGCGAAAAACCTAGGACTAGTTCGCAAAAGTAGGTTTTTCACATATTTGTGAATAATTAATGAATGATTTGATTGACAGCAATGGTTCTTGAGGCAAAGTTGTTCATCATGAGGAGATCTATCAAATGATATGCA
>VONZ01001953.1:0-80920 GCA_012976165.1 Labeo catla | reverse complement strand
CAAAATTCCATTGAGCAGTTAGGTCAGATTTGGTGGCAAATTTCTGTGGGACCTGAAGAATTTTTCTGAAGAACAGCAGGCAGTTTAACTGTTCAGGACAAACAAGGGACTCATGAACAGCTATCACAAAACAAAAAAACACAGCTGTGGATCATTCAGGTAACAACACTATATTAAGAATCAAGCATATGCAAACATTTGAATGAGGTCATTTTTATAAATTCAACTATTATTTTCTCTTGTTGACTATATGTAGACAGCTTTTATGTGAAATATATTATTCAGGTCAGTACTAAATAAAAAATAACATGCATTTTGTATGATCCTTCTTATTCTGGTAAAATAATTCACATTTTGCAGATTCTGCAAGGTGTTTGTAAACATATGACCTCAACTGTATGTGCTACTTCCAGCTTACAACCACAGATGCTGGTAGAGTCATCAAAGTAAAATTACACTAAAGTCGCAATGTAATGGAAATTGAATCCTGCAGGTTTTTGTTACGGGTCAAAACCCGGAAATTAGCATTTTAGCACTTCTGGTTCCACTGTCCTAAAGTCAATGGGCTTTCTTGAATTACTTTTTGGTTAAACGTCTGAAATATGGTCAAAGGCATAGTTCACCCAAAAATGTTAATAATTCTGTCATTAATTACTCACCTTTATGTTGTTCCAAACTGTAAGACCTTTGTTCATCTTCAGAACACAAAAACTATTCTTGTACCTTCATAACATTACCGTTGACCACTGATACCACTGATGTCACATGGACTATTTTAACAATGTTCTTACTACCTTTTTGGGCCTTGAACATGGTAGTTGCATTGCTGCCTATGCAGGGTCAAAAAGCTTTTGAATTTCATCAAAAATATCTTAATTTGTGTTCTGAAGATGAAGGTCTTACAAGTTTGGAATGACATGAGGGTGAGTAATTAATGAAAGAATTTTCATTTTTGGGTGAACTATCTCTTCAACACAAGCTCACGGTATTTTCAGATTTTGTTCAACAACATAAAATACATCTTTAACTTTTCTGGAAAAACGGACTACAGAGTTTAAACATCACACTGAACATGAAAACTCATCTACTCTCTAGTCTGCTTTCGCAGCCACATTGTGTTTATAACAGTGCTCTTGCAAACTATTCTAACTCACACCTTCATAGAAAATGTTTTCTAAATAAAGACTGAAAGACTTATCAAAAGCCTAACTGTGGTTACATTGATGTCATGTAACGGTGTAGTTCATAGGCTAAGTTTAGCTTTTTACTTCGACCGATTGTATTTAGGCTTCAAAATTCAGCTGTGTTCATTTGTGAAGATTATCAAGAGGAACGAAATGTATAAGAATCGAAAACTTTTGTTAGTCACAGACTAACAACATTTGTTTCTGTAACAATCCAAAAGCCAATGGTAAAAATTCATTGGGATTTTAATCAAGAGAACCAGAGTGATGCAAACTTCAGCTTGGCCTACAAAAATATGTTATCATTTGGTTCGTTCCACTGGATGTTGAATAGACTAAGGCAGATAATAGTGACGTTAGCCTTAGCAAGCACAAGTCCACCCTATCCAGAATTAATGTGTTAATATGGTACACTAATACAGCAAATGCATCATTTTGCCTCGTCATTTTGCACTATAACGTGCAGTATTATAAGAGAAAGATTAAAGCAGACTTTTTCCGGTTAAGTACTTGCTTTCACCTAGTTTAAAAAAATGATCATGAAGCATTTTCCGCTCCAAAAGCCCCTGCAATTGAATGCTTCACCTCATACTCACCCCCAAGAAGCATCTCCTGCAGCAGGTTATCTATCTTGGCAAGACCGAAAAGCTTGATAAACTGTAGCTGCTCAATCATCTGCCAGGTGATGCTTTGCAGAGTAGGAAGCAGCAGCAAAAGCTCGCCGAATCGCCCACGCGAGTCATACTGCCGGTCATTAATGTAGTCTTCCAGACTCATTTGAACCTGATAGCGCATTGCCTTGATCTTAGAGGGGTCTCTTAAGCTTTTGGCATCTAGAAAAACAGAGATAGTAGCATGTATGGCTGTGTTTCAGGATTGATACTTGGTGTTCAATGAATGTTCTGTTTTATGTCTTTATACCAGGGTCGAAGAACACTATGGCCTTTAGAGCTGCGTATTCATTGTCATCAATTTGGATGTCCTGGAAGGGCAGAACCAGTTCATCCAAGACTCGGTTAGATACGCGGCCTATTTCCGGCTCTGGGCAGTTTCGATGGACGACGCAGCCATTTCCTGCATGGAAAATGGAAATCTGTTTATTTACAGTATAGTTATGTTGAATGGTGAATATAAATATTAGAAGTTACCTAGAAGCAAGAGATCTTTGTATGGCATTGACCTCTTAGCCACACCAAGCAGAAGATGCTCTCCGGCATGAGCTCGTAATAAACTAACCTGGAGGAAAAACAAGGCCTGGTTTAACAAGTTTCTGTAAACCACAATGAAATGAAAATCTGCTGTACTATAATGGAATGTTTTTAAAAAAATGTTTGTAATTGGTAAGATTTTTTATGTTTTTGAAAGTCTCCAATGCACACCAAGGTGGCATTTATTTGACCAAAAATACAGTAAATTTGTAAATATGTAATTTATTCCTGTAAAGGACAAGCTGAATTTTCAGCAGCCATTACTCCAGTCTTCAGTGTTAATAGTTGAATTTTATTTTATCCGAACATTTTGAATGGAATTCAAAGCAGCAATTATCAGGGTTCAAGCTCTTTAAGACATTCAAGCACATATGAAAAAGATTTACCATAAAAATATAGTGTTTTTAAAGCCTTTTTAACTGTAATAGCGCCACCTATGGTCCTATCTGCATACAACTTTGCATGCTTATCTAAAATCACCTATAGTTTTGTGCTCACCTAGTTTTATGAAGTTTTGAGTTTTTGTTTAGGATTTATAGGCTTTTAGGTATAACTGGACATTCGCCTATACTAACTAAACAACCCCATTATAAATTTAAATAAACTTTTTTTGGATAATTTTTGATCTAGAGAGTCCAGAGAATCATGCTGTAGTGCTTATACTGAGGTTGAGCGAAAAACCCTTTAGGACATAATCAAGAATATTTAATGAATAATTTGATTGACTGCAAAGGTTCTTGAGGCAAAGTTGCTCAGTATGAAGAGGTCTATCAAATTAATATGAATATTCTGTGGCTATATGAAACACCACGTGATTACAAAGGCATGAAACATGTTACCGCCACCTAGTGGCTGATTTCTGTCAAAATTACAGATCTCTAGGGTTGTGAATCAAAAATATCCAGTTTCACCTCGATCAGCCTCCATTAACCTTGTCTAACAGGTGCTCTAACTTCTAAGATACATGACAGTCATAGACACTTTGAAAAGACACAGCATTCCAATTTTCAAGTCAATCAACGGTTGCGTAGCCATTTATATGTTATTGCCCTGTTATAGCGAGTGGCCAAAACGTTTTTTTTTTGTGACCTCAGATTGAGCTCTTACACATGTGTTAGAAGTTTGACAAAAATATCTCTTTGCGTTCAAGAGTTACAGGCATTTTAGTAAAGCAAAACCAGTCCCGATTAACGGTTTGGCGTCCCATCGCAATGCTGAGTGTAAAGTACAACTTTTTTTTGATAATTATTGATATTCACTCTCTAGACAATCTTTCTGCACTTGGTGAAAAACCTAGGACTACACTGTAAAAAATAAAAAACACAATTTGTTGAGTCAGCTTAAAATAATTTGTTACCCTGCTGCCTTAAAATTTTTAATTCAGTCAACTAAAATAAGTTTATTCAACTTGAAATGTTAAGTTGTACTAACAACTTAGATATTTGTGTTTGCAAACCCAGCTGCCTTAAAATCTGAAGCTGATTTAACTCAAATATCTAAGTTGTCACTTAGTATAATTTAACATTTCAAGTTGAATAAACTTTGAACTTGACTGAACTTAAACTTTTAAGGCAGCCAGGTTACAAATTATTTTAAATTGACTCAACAAATTGTTTTTTACAGTGTAGTTTGCCTAAGTAGGTTTATCAAAAAATCCAACAATATAAGACACTTAAACTTATGACTAACGGTTTAGGATTTATAAGCGATTTTGTACTTTTGATCGTTGTAGCGCCACCATCAGGCCGATTGGGGCGAGCCTTGGTGACACTGTAGACGGTGTGAGTACTACCATCCTTCCAAGTTTCAAGTCTCTACAACTTATGGTTTGGTTTGCCCAATCATTTTAGCTGGAGAATGCTATGTGCTTGAACCTCCCAAAAAATTCACGTTAATGCAATATGAGCAGTTCATTCTGGTCCGGAAGAAAAAGACTGCAAACTTTAAATGCATAAACATGCTAGTGTATTACTAAAAGACCTCAAAGCTAACAGACATTACGTAAATGCGTTTTTTTTATTCTTAAGCTCATATTTAAACACTGGAAGATTCTGAAGTTCAATAACAATAAATGCAAGGAGAAAAAATCTGAAATTTAGAGCAACACAGACAGCGTGCTAAATGGAGGCTAAACTGAGTCAGCCATGTGAATAGCAAATATTGAGCTTCAGTGAACGGCCCTGCAATTTAACCCAAGGGCCTTCCCAATTAGCACAGCCAGTGTTGCTTTCCAACGGCCATTACCTGGTCATCAAGTGGCAATTCGCCGAAGGCTGGGATGTATTTAGCCCACTCTACCAGAACAAGCAGCTGTTGCTTCATAGATTCACAGACGTCACTGATAGTGGCTGATTTTTTCTCTGAAACATCAGCAGGGCCCATTGGGCTGGCGGCGTTGATCTGCTTGCAGACAGACAAGAGAAAAACCGAATTTACCGTGTCCTCTAAAAATGCTTTCGCACAGGCTGTTACCTCTCTCTCAGAATAAATTCACCCAGGTACTCATGCAGATAATTAGAAATGTTGATGACACAGACCGATGCTTAAAGAAAGCAGCGCTCAGTTGTTATTTATCTCTCATTGTCATTAATAACTACCGAGCTTCATCAGAGTTACCGTAATGAAACCTCTCTTCCTTCTTTAATCAGCCCTGCTGGTTAATTTTTGTCTTTGCTGACTATTTATCTCTAGCATAATGCATTAAAACCATACACCTTTGCTTTAATTGACAATCATAGCAATGATTTATTGCTCAAAAGCAATAAATGTTACTGCCGCAGATACCGTAATTATACGCATGTTTTTTTTCCTCATCTCTGCCCTTTTCTCCTGATATTCTTTCTCTTTCCTTTTCTACATACAGTATGTGTGAAAGAGAGCGTTTCGATTAACCTTGACAGGACAGTTTACCTGCTGCGAGAGAGCTTCAGCGTGAGCCAGGGCCGTGATTGGCGGCAGGTCATGTGAGTCTTGTATGTTCCTCCTCGAGCTGATACGGTCCCGCTCATTTTGCACGGCTGAAAACAAGCACAAACAATTTCGCTGATTAGTGAGCTAATAACAGTTAAGAGTTATTACTGATTAGCCAAGATGATGGGTGTGTTTCTCAAGCTTATTTACAGCAAATCTCACACATTGCCAAGAAACCGTTACATCGGCAAAAGAAAACATTCTTTGTAATGTATTTGAACTGTAAAAAAAACAACCTTTTAAAGCATTATAAGGCATATATATTTGCTACTGGCTGTTACTGTATTTTTCATTACTTTTAAATACATTTAAAGAATATTTTTAAACTTGAACTTTTAGAACCTTTTTGTAAATTAAATTACTAACGTGTGATTTTTCTCATATCTAGGCGTAAACCAGCCTGAGATTGTCTGCTGGTCTTAGCTAGTTTCCTAACTTGGTCAAGAGGTGCTTTTGCCGGAAGTCCAGTTTTCAATCTAGTAAACACCAGAAGGTAAACCAGCTTAAACCAGCTAAGACCAGACCATCTAAGGCTGGTTTAAGCATCTTTTCTTTGTCAGAAAGAATTGAAAACAACGGTGAGCAAATGAAAAAATAATACATGACTGCCGTGCAAAAGCCTGCCTGAGCTGGAGGTAAAACTTTAACTGACCGCAGTCCTGAACAACGTGTACGCACGGAAAGTGAGGTGGAGAGCACATGATCGCCCATCATAAAAGTCTAAGCCAAGGTTATACATCCAATAAACTAAACATCCTTGTGTAATCAGGGCAAGTTTTATGGCATCATCCATTTTACTCTCTCGAGTTCCCTCTTCCTTGTTACTCCATGATCTGGTCGAAACGGTGGGAAAAGGGAGTATTTGTGGGGGAAGAAGTATGCATATAAAATGTTCACCTTCTTTCTTCATTCCAGCTCGAAAGCATTTGTGAAGTCTGCAGAAACGGCACTGGTTCCTTTTGTCTTTATCAACAACACATTGATGATTAAACCTGCCCAAAAGTAAATCAAAAAATTTATTAAAGAGCAAAAATTTATAAAGACCATATTAACATCACAATAGATGCGTTAAAAAATAAAGGTGGGAACTGTAAGGGATTTAGCGTATCTGGTTCTGATTTTAATTTCATTAAACCTATACAGTTCCTTAATTGCTTCTTTAATGATTCTTTTTAGTCATTTTTATATGGACATGACAGAAATAATGGCTTATGGTCCAGCGAATTGGTCTTAATAATTCAGAGCAATTCAGACTAATAACTCACAAGTTCAAGACTGATTCATGAATCTTTTTAACTGATTCGTTAAAAAAAAAACCGAGGCACTCTGTGAATGATTCATTAAAAAGGATTGGGTCATAAAAGACACTCTGTCATGAATCATACTCATGCTTTATGTTTACTTATGTTTGGAAAAAAAATATAAAAACTAAGTACTAAAATTTCTAAAACAGAAAATAACTAATAAAGTAACTTAATTAATAAATATATAAAATGTATATTATTAAAAAACATCAACTAATTTTTTTAACATCAATATGCAAACATCAACTCAAAAGCTGAATTCTGCTTATTGCACACTTGATACTACATACTTGATTAAAATATATATATATATATATATATATAATTTTATTTATTTATTTTTTTAATGTTATGGTATGCCATTTTATTTTATTATTTATTTTATTTTATATATTTTATTTTTTAAGTTTTATTATTTTTACTTTTTATTATTTTATTTTACTTATATTTTTTTTTGTTTTGTATTATTTTTATTTTTATTATTATTTTTGTTTTTTTTAATTATTTTATTTTTTTATATTATTATTTTATTTTATTCATTTTTATATATATATATATATATATATATATATTATAAATTAAATATAAATATTTTTAAAAAATTAAATAAAAATAGAAACAAAACATAACAATAGCATATAATAATATGATAGCACTAAAATAACACATTTTTTACCACCTAAAAATGATTTTCAATACACAATATTAATTTTATAGCGTCAACATCTCATTTGAATGAGTGCAAATTTGCATCAAAACATCAACTCAGAATGTGAATTTTGCTTATTGCACACTTGATACTTACATACTTGATTAAAATGAGTTAATGCAGCAAAATGTTTGTTAATTAATTTATTTAAGTTTATATATATTTTTTTATTTTACTTATTTTGTATTTTATTTCTTTTTATTTTAATTTATTTTATTTTTATGTTATGGTATGTAATTTTATTTTATATTATTTTATATTTTGTTTTTTTTTTAGAATTTAGAATAAATATATATATATATATATATATATAAACTAATAAAATAAAATAAATACAAACAAAACATAACATAACAATGAAAGCTAATTCAATCTACTAACAGCACCAAAATAACATTTTTACCACATAAAATTGATTTTAAATACACAATATTCATTTTATAGTGTAAACACCTCAGTTGAATGAGTGTGAGGTACCTGCAGGAGTAAACGTGACTCTTTCTGATGCTCCGGCGAAAGAAGCCTTTGCAGCCATCACAGCTGGAAGCGCCATAATGTTTACCTGTGGCTTTATCGCCACAGATTGCGCAGTTGGAGTTCACGCCATTTTCTCCTTGACTGATGTTGGGCTCCGTCGGCATATTTTCTGTGAACAACAACAAGGACGGTCAGAACTGAAATCATCACTGGAACAATTTGGTTTGAGTTGCAACAACAGTTCAGTCAAGTAAGAGCTTGATGAATCACTTGGGTGTCTTGTTCTCTATCTAAAATAGAGAATCACATCCAGTGGACATCCAGAAGGTTAAATAGTGGAAATCTACTTCTGCTAGATGCTAAGCTAACAAACAAAGAGCCTAGTGAGTCTCATAAAGCTATACAGCACGATACGTCTGTCAAATCTCGGCCTTTTTACTCAGTCTCTCAATCATAAGAGCTAACGAGGAGAATGAGGAAGAGTTCTGCATAAGTGAACAAAGGATGCTCATCCTAAAAGACCTTCTAATGCAACAGAGAGCGGCACCCTTCTGTTCATATAGACAAGGATGAAAAATCAGTCATTCCTTTGTGCATCCAAAATCATAACATTTCAACAAAAGAAATGCAGCAGGGGACTTTAGCCTTTTATGCGCTGAGACTGATTGGAGCCTCCCGCTGTTGTAGGACAGACTTAATTAGGATTAGCCTCTGTTTTATCGCATAGATAGATATTCAATGGAGATTGACATCTCGTGGATAAATGTTAATGTGGCTTGAAAGCAATCTCGTCTGATTCAGTATATTCCCAAAGTGATTCCTTCTCATTTCGGAATAAAACATCATTTGAACGCGGAAGGGCGCGCGTGGACGCAGGGAGCAATTTCAGCCCGTCCGCTTTCGTACGTCTGCATCTGCGTAGTTTTAGAGTACTTATAATCGAAACAAAAAACACAGCTTTATGGGCTTAACTAAAGAAATAGCTCATATGAAAATTCTGTCTTCGTTTACTCACCATCATGTTGTTCCAAATCTGTATGACGTACTTTCTTCTGCAGATATATTGAAAGTTAATGGTAATGAAACAATTTTGGTTACCACTGACAACATCTGGGAAAAAAAACATCTGGGACATTTATCAAAATATCTTCTTTTGTGTTTCACAGATGAAAGAAATTCATACAGTTTGGATATAACTGAGTAAATGATGACAATTAAAGAAAGCTGAAGAATGCCAAGATTTATATACAAATGAGCTGAATACAACAACCAATCCATCCAAATGCTTTCATACACTATATTAAATGTATTTGCATGCAAAATTCAACTGGAAATGTGAATTTCGCATATTGCACGCTTGATATTTACTTACACACTTGATTAACATCAACAAAATGCTTATTTATTTATTTGATATTTTTATTTTTAATTTTGATTTTATTTTAATTATTTTTATTTTATTTTTTGTTTTATTTTTTATTTTATTTTATTGCACACTAGATAATTACTTACATACTTGATTAAAATTAGTTAATGCAACAAAATGCTTGTTTATTTATTTATTTTGATATTTTATTTTATTTCGTTTTTAATTTTTGGTTAATTTTAATTTTATTTTATTTTACCTATTTTTTATTTTTTGTTTTATTTAGTTTTATTTTATTTACATTTATTATTTTTTATTTTACTTATTTTATTTTTTATTTTTATTTCTTTTATTTCTGTTGTTATTTTATTTATATTTTATTTTATTTTACTTATTTTTATTTTATTTATATTACTTTTTTGTTAATATATTTTATTTTTTAATGTTATTTTATTTTATTACTTTAATTTCATTTTGTTTTATTTATTTATTTTTATTTATTTTATTTTTATGTTGTTATTTTATTTTATATATTTCATAATTTATTTCATTTTACTTATTTTAATTTATTTTTTATATATTTTATTTTTCATTTTATTTTATTATTTCTTATTTTATTTTGTTTTGTTTTATTTATTTATTTTATTTTTATTTTACTTATTTTTATTTTATTTGTATTTATTTTATTTTAATATTTTTTATTTAATTTTGATCATTTTACTTATTTTTATTGCATGTTTTATTTTAATATAATTTATTTTTAATGTTATTTTATTTTTAATTTTATTTAATTTTATGTTTTATTTATTTGTTTTTATTTATTTTATTTTTATTTTATGTTATTTTATATTTTATTTTACTTATTTTTATTGTATTTTATTTTTATGTATTTTTAGTTTAATATATTTTTATTTTATTTTATTTTATTTCTGGTTATATCTCAATTTCAGTGTGTGCAATCCTTTTAAATTTGTAAAATATTTTATCTATCAATCTATCTATCTATCTCTATCTATATCTATCTATCTATCTGTTCCCAGCATAGATGGTTTGAGTACACAAAACGTAAGTAACCTAATGCATTTGGACTGATATGTGGTATAAAATCATATTTATGCTATATTTTGGAATTAATTATTGTAGATATTACCATGCAAAGCACCTTTTAGGTTAATTGTTTTTAGCGCAACTGCTAGTTAGCATTTAACTGCAACAGATTCAGTCTAGTCAGTATGACAGATCTAATTTTATTGGTTTCAGTCCATTCCATTTCCACTACATAAGGTATTTAAGTAAAGTTTACTGATTTTTGTTAAGAAAATCCAACTGAATATTTTCATTTTTTGTCTAGCTGTCCATCTGCATGCCAGAGATTGTGCATTTGCCTTTAAATAGTTTGTATTCCAGTTATTTTATGGCCTTTCTCTATCTCTGATGTACTGTAAAGAACTGTAAAGATAACTGAGAAATCTCTTCAGCAATTTTAGCATTAGGTTAATGGAGAACCAAAGCGGATAAATCACATCAGACTGTGGTGATGTAACTGGGCCAATAACCTAAGGCGTCTAAAATAGTTGCCCTATCCACAACGTTTCCCACAATGCCCCAGAGTGACTGTCCCCTTTATTTAATGTACCTACATATAAAAATACAAAAACACCCTTTCAGGCCTCAAAATGTATCCTCCCGTATTGCTTTGAATTAACTTCGTAGTCGTACAAAATTTTCAGAATTTACACCTAAACGCACCCCATTGTGTCCTATTTTCCCAACCTGTGAACCCATGGAGATCCCAGTCTCTAATCCAGAGACTCAGAACTCTTTTCTCAGGATTTAAGCGAAACCTTCGTTGAATTTTAAACCGAATGGAAAGACTTTCAAAATAGTTAGCTAACAATTATCTCTTTTAGGTTGAGGTAAATGATTCTGCTGGGACAAATCATTCCAGACAGTTCAGACAGCTATTAATCCAGCCATGACAGGGCGTCCGTCCCCTCCAGACACATGCGAGCCAGTCATACTAAAGCCAAATCAACACCCACATCAGTGAAAATCTCAGCAGCAACAACACAACAGCAAACACACATTTCAAGCAGAATGATCTTCGGTTTACTAATACAAGCAACATCAACCCCGCAACTTGCAAAGTACTTAAAAAGACATATTTTGGACAAAATGGACACAGCACTCACCACCACAATAAAGCACTTCTGCGTTCTCAAAGCCCAATGTGCTATAGGTCGGGTCCAGGCCCTCGCAGTAGTTGGCTACATCCATGTCCAACAAGGATTTTGGAAGAGGAGTGGGTGAAAACTTCATCCCTGCCTAGCTATCTCTACTTAAAGTCGTCCCGGGACAGTGTCTCTTGGAGAGAGAAGCGAGGGCAGCCTTAGGTTGACCATCTCTTCAGAATGCTGATTTGTCATCTTCTAAGACAAGGGAGGAGCCTTCGCCAAGACTCCTCACCTCCTTGAACAGAACTTATCTTCTCACCTTATCCTATACTTATCAGAAGGATGAAGAGATAACAGTGTTCCCCATTTGTTCCAGAAAGTAACACAAGGTTTTATTGGTGCAGCCCCACCAACAGGTCCTATTCTAAAGTAAAATGACAAAGTAATGCACCGTCCCTGAAGAAAAAGGCAGAGATTGCAGCACCACTGAGCGTCCAAAGACATCTCAACTTCTGTTAAATCAGTGGAGGTTTCTATGCTTGAGATGTGCCATGGCTTAAAATCAAGTTTCAGGTTTTTAATATCTGAAATAAATTTACGAGGTATATAGAGAGTTGTAGTTATTGATTATTACAGACATAATTTACATCCGTCTGACACAAATTCTGTTTTGCATGTTAACGTTTATTTAAATAAGATTAAGAGAAGAATTATTTAAATGTAATATTTTGAATCTATGAGTTCATGATGAGTCATTCTTCTTAAAGAGACAGTTCAAAAAACGAAATCTCTGTTATTTATTCGCCCTCATTTCCTTCCAAACCTACACTGTAAAACAGATTTTTCAAAGATGTAAATAAAACAAAAGTAGATTTTACAAAAAATATCATTTTAGTCTTTCTACTTCAAAATGACTTGCCATTTCCATTACTTCTTTAAAGTAAAGAAATATACAGATTTTCTTTTTTTGTATTACTTCCTTTTTCTATGGAACATAACAGGAAAGACTTAAAAATTAATGTTTTTTTTTTTTGTTTGTTTTATTTTTTATTTTTTTGTTTGTTTGTTTGTTTTAATGTACAGTGAAACTCAGTGGGGTCCAAAGTTGTTGGATTTCATTTTATTTCCATTTATTTATTTAATTTTTATCCCAGAAGAAAGAAATGCATACAGATTCGGAAGGACATGAGTGTAAACTATAAGTTTAAGAGTTTATATATTAATATATATGTATATATATATATATATTTCAAAATATTAAACTTTGATTAAATACTTTGCTATTTTACAAGGGATTTTTGCACATTAAATTGCCTTGTGGTGCAATTTAATCAACTAGTGAGTCAAATTAAATAGCATCACTGAGGCCACAAAAAAACAACAACAACAGCCAGAAAGACAAATAAATATTAAAATAAACTTGAAAAAAAAAAATTCAATATATTGATGGACTTAAGGCTAGATTCAGTAAGCACAGGACCACATCATACAGGTTACAGTTTAACTTCTCTCCAACAAACAATGTTTTAAATGAGGAAGTGCTCAAATGCTCACGTGATAAGAGTTTTGATAGGGGAGCCCATCTATTTCACGAATAGATTGCATTACACCTCATTATCAGCTCTTTGCAGAGATGAATACTGTATTGAAAAATCATGTTGCAAAATCCTCTCCACATTACTAGCTAATCTATCACACCACTTCAACAGTAAAACAAATTCAAGGTCAAACTAGAATTGCTTGGAAATAAAATATCACTCCAGGACTATGAAAAACTCTCAGTATCAAGGCAGTACATTAGTGCTGTATAAAACAGCACATTAATGTCACTTCTAAACAGGCAACTGAAATAATGAAGGTATATTTTTAATGTAAACAATGTATATGATTAATATACTAAGGTAATTGACTAAACAAAACATTTTGCAGCAATACTGGCTATAAAATATGACACATAATAGTATAATAAGCACTGCTTATTCGACATAAATTTTACGAAAACAAGGAAATTCTGTACGTTTTCACCTATACATTTCTATTTGTCAATATGAAAAAAACTAACCTAATTTAAGGAACGCTGACGTCACATCTGCACTAGCGATACTTTCTTTACCGTCAAAATGTAGTACCAAGGACTTGTTTAAGACTACATAACCAGGTAAAAGGTAGGAATAAACGTTTTAACGGAATTTTGTCTTTTACCGGCCCACACTTCCAATGACCGCAACTCAAAACTATCTCGTCTTACCTTCTCCACGTCCAACAACGATTTGCATTAATCCACCAAAAGCCAAACGAACAAGTGTCAAAATGTTATGCTAATAAATATGATATTTAGGCTGTTATAGAGAGCAAGTGAAGTGTTTAACATGTCAAATGCCTCACATTGGATAATACTTTTGGTGGTGTTGGGGGAGCCTCATTAGATCGATTTACTAAACAAACTGAAAGTTGGGTGGAGATGTTAAACAGTAACTAGCCCCAATAAAACACAAGACATGAATCGTGTTGCCTATGCGTGGGTCCACGCCGTGAAGTACACGGACAAACAAAGCCTAAAGACAAGAAGGGAAACTTTTGAATTTATAATATCGTAAATATGTAACGGACACTTTTGTATTTTCAGAAAATAAGTAAAAAGCCTGCTTATAAACACTGGTTAAACCCTAACGGCTCAACTTAGTTTTATAGAAATATCGTTTTACCTTTCTACCTCAGAGCGGGTCTTTGACGTTCTCATATTTTATCAAAAGAGGGCGCCAAATCTCTATTTTCGCCTCTCTCTGAAAAAGGTCGAACATCGGTTGGTCATTGTCTTGTCACATAACTGAACATAAGACATTATTTAAAGCTGATATATTCAAACCATCTATTGGTTTAATTTCTGCATGAGTATAAATATCGTCCCCAAATAGAAAACCAACTGACGTTCTGTTACTTGCGTCGTGAGCTATAGGCTAAATATTTTTTTTTTAAAAACCCTCAATTCTAGAGAGATATACTGTAAAAGAGAATTCAGAAATAGAGTTTTGTTATTTTTAGTTCATCATGATGCCACCACCACACCCCAGCTCAAAATAACGTGCTGACAACGTTAGCAAATTCCCATTGAGGTATGAACACTTTGGTCTCTGAATGTTCAAAACGTCCTTTTTTTAATGTTTAAAACATTTTTTTCTTGGTTACGTGAACATTAGTGGAAAGAAAAATAAGTGAACATTCCATTTTATCATTATGGGAACGTTCTAGATTACTTTTGAAAGTTCCCTGAACGTTCTGAAACATGTTTTAGAAAAAACTTCCATGAACGATGACTCTAATGCTTTGTGCACAACTATTGAACGAACGTGTTGTTGTCACTGAAAGAACGTTTATTTATCAATTTGAGAGACTTTTGCCAGAACATTACCCAGCTCTGAGAATGTAAGCCTTAAATCCATTGAGCTGCAATCTGTAGATATTAGTTCAGTTATTGTTTTGATAGGTTAAATAAACAATTTATCAAATCAACCCTTTATATAAAATATATTTTGCTCTTCTATCTCCTCAAAAGCATATATACAGTACAGATATCAAAACAAACGTTATTGACTTAAGTACTTTTTAAGAAAGACTTAAATACCATGATAACAAAATACCTTTTCACTTCAGACATAATGTAGTAATACTATGTTACTTTGATATATACCATGCTATATGGTATGTATCATGGTACTAGAATTTACATTATCAATAAAATAACATAAAAACATAGACCTGCTTTTTGCAAGCCCATTCAGACAATGTGATGAAAAGCTTTCAGAGACACAGCTGCCAGAGTTAACAATAACTGTAGTAACTACTATGGTATTTTGACGCAAAATACCACTAGCACATAGGCTACAGTTGGCCTTCATTTGCCTTCACTGTCCGTATTATAATTATAACAGGGTTTCCAGCTTCACGTCTGCAGTCCCTGACTGATAGTGATGTGGAAAATAGAGTCTAGGCTACAGTATTTATCCACTTTAGGTCCAAAACACTTTACAGATGTTCTTTCCTGTGAAGGTCAGCATGTCGAAACACGTAAGCCCAGTGATAGCCAGAAACACTTCGTTTATCTGATGAAGGTCTTTAGGTTTATTTATGTATTGTAGCCTGAAAAGGTGGTACGGTACCAGACAGGTGAGCATGATGAGTACAAAGCTGAGGTTTTTTATTTGGACCCAAAATTCCTGCTGGGAGCGGCTGGCGGGTCCGTACTTGAGTATCATTGTGCGCAGGATGATCACCTGGATGCAGGTTTGCACACAGGACACGGTGATAATACAGATGGACAGAATCATGTTCAGGTTGTAGACATAGCCCTCACTTACTAACTCCCCGAATTTGAAGCACTGGTTTTCTTGTGACTTCTGTCCGTATTGTTTCAACACGACGGGTAGCATGATGATTAACAGGATGCACCACACAAGAGCGCTAGCGCCCAGTCCGTGCAGCCGCCGGTAGAACTCAGTCCGCTTCGTTTTCTTGTAAAACTGCAGGAAGCGAATCGTGAGGAGAATGGAGTAGATGGTAAACACCATGTATATGTGGATGTGCACCATGGCGCTGACCAGTTTACAGAATCCCGGACCCAGCTTCCATGTTTCTGTCGCGTAGTAGTAGATTCTGAATGGCACGGTGAGCAAGAAAATAAAGTGTGTGACCATCAAGTTCAGAAAGGCGATGGTGGTTAACGAGCGAATGTTGGTTTTTAACAAGCTCATCATGACAGTTAAGCCTGTGATTCCCACCAGAAGCACCACAGCGTAGATAATGATCAGGGCGACCCTGTAGGGCTCGGTGAGGTGGACTTCTGTTGAAGTCGAGTTGGTTGTGTTGTTGGCTGCGGAGCTGGTGTTGTTGCTGTTGCTGACTGTGGTGTTCATCGTCAGGTTTTCTAGTGAGAAAACAAACTTGAAGATAAGAGTGATAAAGTTATTTAATGTATACGAAAGTCATCTGCATTGTTTTTGTGTTAGTTCAAGTCAGTGCTACATTTTAAAGAACGTTTTAACCATTAGAAACGCGTGTTTGGATATAAAGCGCGGCTGCTCTCTGGGCGTCCCGAGTTCGAGTCCCAGCTCGTGGACCTTGCCCAATACCCCCCTCTCTCTCTATCTCTCTCTCTCTCTCTCTCTCTCCCACTTCGTTTCCTGTCATTGCTATACTGTCCTATCAAAAATAAATGCGAAAATGCCAAAAATAAATCTTAAAACGCCTGTTTGTTTACATTGATTTTACTTTAAATCATTTTCAGCTATTACATTCATTAGTAGGCTAATTACTTAAAAAGCTTTGCTTTAAAAGGAGAGTTCAAAATGGAAAATCTGTAAGAATTTAAGTTACTCATGTCGTTCCAAATCTGTACAACTTTCTGTGAAACGTAAGATATTTTAAAGAATGTTTTTAACCAAAGAGTTTTCGTTTCTTTTGACGTCCATTTCTTCAGTAAGTAAATTACTAAAAATATTTTTTGTTCCACAGAAGAAGAGAAAAAAAGTTTTACAGGTTTAAAACGACATGAGGTTGAGTAAACATTGAAGATTTTCTGTTCCGTTATGATTTACAGTAAAGTTGTGTTTAGTTCATTAGCCTATTAACATTTATTAATCCTAGTCATCCTAATGTTCATCTCAAATGTTTACCAATACATTATTAAATTCAAAGTTGTATCTGTTAACATTATGTAAATGACCTGAGCTAACATTAACGAATGAGCTGTTCTATATTTACTATCAACTTAACAAAGTTAAATATGGTACAAATCTATTGCACATTGTTAGCTGATGCAAGTTAATGCATTAACGTACCGTTGCCAGTTATATAAGTTTACAGTTTGAGTACGTAACAGTGTTAAACACTATTAAAAAGGCCAGTGTATAAGTAAATGTATTTTATAAATCCTCGTTCCATTCCTTTAGTTTCACTTGGCAGCACTTCATGCATCTCTAACTTTATCTCTTTGTAGCTCTTTTGAAAGTACCAAACAAGCCACAAACTACTGTGTGTGTACATGCATGGTTCATTTCAGCTTTCTTTTACAACACATTTTGCATTTAAAATGTAAACATTTGTTTACTTAATCGTGAGGAAATGAACAACCTAATAAGACAATAAAGCAAGACACTTACCCTCAGAACAGCAACGCAGAAGTCGACGATGGCAGAGCAGATGAGGAAGTAAGGTAATGTGTTTGTTGCATCTGTTCCTCACCCATTCAGTAACCACTACTTTAACACATTCTCTCGATGAGGCTAGACTGCTGTTTGTTTTTATTTGCACATTTGACGTTTCACTTTAGGTGGCCAACCTCAAATGCAATGAGCACCACATTGCAAAACAACCTCAAACAAACCTTGAGATTCCAGTTATGATAAAAAAAATTACTGCATTACTCCATTTCTGTTCTCTACATGGATGAGCATGAATATATTGTAATAGTGGCTTTTAAAATGCTCTAGTAGATACGAATATCATTAAAATCTTAATGGTGCTCAATTCTAGCGTCTAGTCTTATACACACAGGGTTTGTGGTTTTTGTTTTTCCCCTTTGTGCTTCTCACAGCTGCAGGGGGGATGTGCTTTTAGTTATTAATGGACAGTGATGATGTGAATAAAAATAATGTTTTTTTGAACAGACTATAATCATTTGCATGTAATTAGCATATAAGAAAAAAATGTGTAAATACAATGTTTGGTATATAATGTCAATGTTACATTATATAATTTAATGCACATTTATTAAAACAGTAATACTGTGAAATATTATTACAACTGAAAATAACTTTTATGTTTTTATACATTTTAAAATGTAATTTATTCCTGTGATCAAAGCTAAATTTTCAGCATCATTACTCCAGTCTTCAGTGTCACATGATCCTTCAGAAGTCATTCTAATATGTTGATTTGCTGCTCAAAAAAAACATTTGTTACTGCTATAAAATTTTAATACATTGTTAAAAACAATTTAAGTCAGCTTAAAATAATTTGTTACCCCGCTGCCTTAAATATTTAAGCTCAGTCAACTCAAAAAAGTTTAGTCAACTTAAAATGTTAAGTTGTACTAAGTGACAACTTAGATATTTGAGTTGATTCAACTTAAAAGTTTAAGGTAGCTGAGTAACAAACCCAGCTTTTAAGTTTAACAAACCAACTTTTTAGTTTAGTCAACTTAGAAATCTCTCACTTAGTACAACTTAACATTTCAAGTTGACTGAACTTAAAATTAAGGCAGCAGGGTGACTCAACAAATTGTGTTTTATACTTTTTTTTACAGTGTAACAAAATTAAAACCTTACTCAATTTAAAAAGCATTCATTTCTTTCCCCCACAAAACAAAAATGTGCTTTGTATTTTAATTGCACATCATTTGTTAATGTGCTGTTTTTCTTAAAGGCATTACACTAAATGTAAAGGTTTATTGTAAATAAATAATTTTACATATTTACATAATATTAAAACACAATATTATAAAACTACACATTTACCAAAACAGAATTAGATCCCAGTTAAAATCAGCTAGTACAGTAACATTCCTCACCTTTGGCATTAATCATACAGTACATATATATATAGACATAATCAAGTACTTTCCTATTAACCAAATTCAGTCCTGTGGCATTTTTCCCCCTCAAGTTTCAAAACTAAAATACCCATACATCTGCTGTATTAATAGCAGATCACTTTCCCTATACACTGTGTGCAGAATTATTAGGCATGTTGATATTCTGGTCATATTTTTTTTCCAAACACATTTTACCAATTCCAAACCACATCAGTCTTAATAACTACTGTCAATTTTGTATTTAATCATTTATATGTGATATATAATTGTCCGTGAAGGCTGAAAGTGAAAAACTCCTTATATTCAGGTGTGCATAATTATTAGGCATGTTTTCTTTTACAGATAAAATGAGCCAAAAAGATATTTAACCCAGACTGAAAAGTCCAAATTATTAAATGCCCATGAGAAGAATGCAATACTAATGCAATAAAAGAATTTGCAAAGTTAAGACTTGACCATTGGACAGCGAAATGCTTGTTGAGTCTGCATGGTCAGAAAAAACAGGTGGAGAAGAAAAGATGCATGTTAACTGCAAAAGAATTAGAAATTAAGGTGAAGAATTAGGTGTGACACCATCAGGAACCGTTTCCAGTTCTCCAGCGCCACCATTTTCCAGAACTGCAACCTACCTGGAGTCTTCAGAAGTGCAATGTGTCAGGTTCTCAGAGACTTTGCTTGGTAAAAAATCCTAAAAAATGCCCCTGACTTAATAAGAATAACAAGCTGACGTGTTGTGAAATACATGAAGACAGTTTTTTTATAGGCTTTATAGACAGATAAGTTGAGAGTGACTCTTGAAGGACAAGCATCACATCCTCTTGTACCTCTGATTCAAGAATTCATCTTCTAAAAACTGCCAGTAAGTTTTTACTACAGGAAACGGTTCCTGATGGTGTCACACCTAATTCTTCACCTTAATTTCTAATTCTTTTGCAGTTAACATGCATCTTTTCTTCTCCACCTGTTTTTTCTGACCATGCAGACTGAACAAGCATTTCGCTGTCCAATGGTCAGGCCTTAACTTTGCAAATTCTTGTATTGCATTAGTATTGCATTCTTCTCATGGGCATTTAATAATTTGGACTTTTCGGTCTGGGTTAAATATCTTTTTTTGGCTCATTTTATCTGTAAAAGAAAACATGCCTAATAATTATGCACACCTGAATATAAGAAGTTTTTCATTTCCTGCCTTCACGGACAATTATATATCACATATAAATGATTAAATACAAAATTGACAGTAGTTATTAAGACTGATGTGGTTTGGAATTGGTAAAATGTGTTTGGAAAAAAAATATGACCAGAATATCAACATGCCTAATAATTCTGCACACAGTGTATTAGTTATACCATATAAGGTCTTCCTGTTAGAAAATGCAGACTCATAAGTCTTAAGTAATAATGATGTTAAGAAACAGGAAGTCCCTAAGCTGAACATCAGTCGTATTATTGTGCTACTGAATGCTTGTTTTTGCAACTTGTGAACATAATGAAGAAGATCCTGATACTCAGTTGTCACCTAAAGTGCATCTTTCGTTTCCGTCCAATGAGGATTCTCTTGGATGTTAAGATGTGCGTCATGACGCTCAGCAACATGAGGAAGATGGTCATGGACATTACAATGACATAGTGACTAATACTGCAACACAGAAGAAACATATCACATTATGCAATAAGTGCATTTTCATATGTATTTTCAAAGACAGATGCAAACCAAACATGCAAACATGGGTAAAAGGATGGAAGCTAAACACCTAGTTAACCCACCTAGTGCCTATGTCAAGCCAGCTTCCATAATCTTTTACCAGGAAAAAGAAGTGCTGGTGGAAAAAAAAACAGAGATAGTGATTAATAGTTGATTAATAAAAAAAAATGCAACTTTTGCTATTATTTATCATGTTCTCTGTGCTAAGCTTACCAATGCCATTAAGTCTGAGATGACAAGCACAACGAGGAAAAGGCTAGAAAATAAATCCAGATTTAATGCAAACATATGCAAAATAATGTCATAACGCTATCTAATATATTTAGTTCTGTCTAAGCAGGAACATATACTTGTTGGACTTCGGCCCTTTTTTTTTAAAAATCAAGTACTTTAGATACCAAAGCTTAGTTGTTGACAACAAGGAAGTGTCTGTGAAAGACTAGAGCCCTAATATAGCAAATGCTTGAAGAAGTGGTCAGTCTGCAAACAGTATGGGCAAATGGAGAATGACTTGGTTTCCTGATTTTCTAATTATTCTGATAAGTACCTTCGTGATGAGAGCTGTGTTGACACTTGAATGCTCTCGAATGTGCACATCACAATTATAAATGGAATTAACACCTGCAAGAGGATGCAACAGTTAAAGGAAGCATGGTATCATAAAAGCACAAATAGTGCTTATGGCACTAATGTAAAATAAAAAGTTAATCTGAAACTTTATGTTGAACAAGTGCTATACCTTCCACATCAGCAGGCCGCCCATGATGAACGGATTGAAGACGGTCAGAAAGCAGTAAACTGAGGCTGGATCGAAACTGTGAGGGAAGATAAAGGCAAAATATAAAGACAAAATTTATTTAAGTTTATTTTATAGCACTAGTGTACTTAAAGGATAAGTTCACTTCCAGAACAAAAATTTACAGATTAATTTACTCACCCCCTTGTCATGCAAGATGTTCATGTCTTTCTTTCTTCAGTCATAAAAAATTTTTTTTGTTGTTTTTTGAGGTACAAATTTCAGGATTTCTCTCCATATAGTGGACTTCTATAGTGCCTGTGAGTTTGAACTTCCAAAATGCAGTTTAAATGCGGCTTCAAAGGGCTCTAAATGATCCCAGCCAAGGAAGACGGGTCTTTAGATCGGTCTAAAAAAATTGACAATTTATATACTTTTAATCTCAAATGCTCATCTTGTCTAGCTCGGCGTGAACTCTGTGTATTCCGGGTGAATACAGTTAGGGTGTGTCGAAAAACTCCCATCTCATTTTCTCCTGCTACTTCAAAATAGTCCTACATCGCTGCAGAAGTACCGACCCAGTGCTTTATAAAGATGATCAAACACACTTTACAAAAAAGGTAAAACAGCGATGTAGGACGTTGGAGGAAGCTGGAGAAGAGAATGAGATGGGACTTTTTCGACCTACCCTAACTGTCATGAACCGGAATACACAGCGTTCATGCAGAGCTAGACAAGACGAGCATTTGAATTTAAAAGTATAAAAATTGTAACTTTTTTAGAAAAAAAAAACAAACAAAAAAAAATCGTTATGCTAGATAAGACCCTTCTGCCTCGATTTAGAGCCCTTTGAAGCTGCATTTAAACTGCATTTTGGAAGTTCAAACTCTGGGACACCACTGAAGTCCACTATATGAATAGAAATCCTAAAATGTTTTCCTTAAGAAACAAATTCTTTAGGACTGAGGAAAGAAAGACATAAAAATCTTGGATGACAAGGGGGTGAGTACACTATCTGCAAATTTTTGTTCTGGAAGTGAACTTCTCCTTTAAAAACAAGCAGCTTACCTATTAATAGAGGCAATGTTACCGCATCCGAAGAATGCAATTATGATAAAAAACACCTATTCCAACAGTTAAGGAATTATATTGTTTGAAATAGCTTTAAAAAAAAAATTAATAATCAAAAGGCACAAATCAAACAGTCTGTAGTCCAAAAGGATGCAAAGAAGTAAGATCTCCGAATGTCATCCAGCCTCAGCTGCCTGATCTTGGTAATGTCAATGTTTTCAGCAAAATCAATGCTGGAGAGCTGAGAAAACAGAAATTGGTACAATGAGTGGTATGTTTTACTGTGGTCTACTACTACTACTGTGATACTTATTTAATATATATATATATATATATATATATATATATAAGGGGTGTAACGGTACACAGATGTCATGGTTCGTATGTACATCGGTTCGAGGGTACAGGACAAAAAAAAAAAAAACAGATCTACTATGCTATTTTTCTTTTCATTTATTTTAAACAGACAGTAGTATAAATTAAATTTTTTCCACCTACATGTGAAAATACTAAATACTATATTAAATTAATGTCATATATAGAAGGGCTCTAGACTAACTTTTTGCACTGGTTGCACTGGTGCGCCTAACTTTTTTTCTTAAGTGCACCAACACAAATTTTCGACCGCATCGCATTTAATCGCCATTTACAATTATTCTAATTCTTATTTTTGCATGATAATATGATGAATGGATGGTTCATTTTTAACAGCAGATTCAGTTGACCTGCACATCCCTGCACACTTATATAAGCGTATAATCACTCGTGCTTTTAAGCCAAATCCACGCTAAAAATAATAACGTTAACTGACATCTTGACGTGACTCTCCGCCATCTCTGATGAAATCGATTGGGTTCACCCAGTTTAAGAAACTTCTGAAAAATTATTTACATTTTTAATGTTTTTTTGGAAAGTATGTACTGTACTGATTGAAATTAGTAATCAATAATATTTTTTATTTTAATACTCGGCGTGCCTCTCTTGACATGCTCTCGCGTATGAACAGGCAGCAAATCTGGTGCTGGAGCGGATGGAGCGGGAGTGGGCGCAGGCGCATCAGGCGCAATCATCAAACATATTTCAAAGGAAGCTGGCGCCATCGTCCTTACCGTCTTTACTGGGTGATTTGAGCGAATACTTGCATTTATTCACATACGATTTAATTAGAAATGGTGGTCTGTCATGATTTTGGCAAATGCAGGACACTACTGAATGATGCGCATCAGAGGGGATTTAGAAGTGGGCATAGGCAAAGCCGACTGATACAGAAATGGGTATACGCAGGTTCTGCACTACACCACTGCACATTACCCTACTCAATAGCATTAACACAGGCGTAACTCCCTTCAAACTTTATCTGGAATGTTTCTGTCACAACTTTTCGAACAGGCGAACAGACACACACACACACAAATGAAATTGTTTACCTGATGAAACACATCATGCTCACATAAGATTTTGTTAGACACAGGTGGTTGAACCTGGATGGGGTCCAGGGGCATTAAACTGGGGGTTAAAAGACCTTGTCACACTATGAACAATAGTAAATAGTAATCACTGCAAATGGCAAACATATCAAAGTATTATAACAAAATTATAACTTTACAAAAATATGTTAGACAAATAAAAGAATAAATTTGAAGATGTATTTATAACTGTAGCAAAGATATAGTTGCATGCAAAAATAGGGCCCTATTTTTTTCCCCCAAATATTGTGGAATTTTTTTTTTGTTTTTTTTGTTTTCATTTTTCTGGACTTCTTTTTAATGGTTAAATTTAATTTTATTAATCAAAATGTAATTAATCATGTGTAATTAATTAAAACCATGAATCTTATATGATTTACCGTCAATTTATCATTATAAAGTTCAGAAAAATTACATGTTTAGCACCCCATTAAATGTTTTATTTTTTCTCACCTTACATTTTATTGTTACCAAATATGTTTTAGCATGTCTGTTTGTCTAAATGCATAAAAACAACTTTTATTTATTTTTACAATAGCCTTATGGAATTCTGTGTTGTGTATTTTTTGGCAAATAAAGGGGATTTACTATTCAAATTTAAAACATGGAAGAAATATTGTGTGGGGAATTTGTATAAATTTGTATTAATTAATAGTAGTAGTCGTACACTGTAAAAAAAAAAAAACAATTTGTTGAGAACTTAAAATAAATTTGTAACCTGGCTGCCTTAAAATTTTAAGTTCAGTCAACTTAAAAGAAAGTTTATTCAACCTGAAATGTTAAATTATACTAAGTGACAATTTAGATATTTGAGTTGAATCAACTTAAAATTTTAAGGCAGCTGGGTAACAAATTATTTTAAGCTGACTCAACAAATTGTGTTTTTTATTTTTTACAGTGTAGTAGGCACGTACATTATACTGAATGGTTAATGAAGTTAAATCGAGCTTTTACTTTGACGGGTCGCCGTGAATACCTTTAAATTTCTGTGTGTATATTTTTGACGCTTGTTTTACTCGAATGAAACAGTGAAATGCTCATGAAGTGACTCTCAGAGCAGTTCTGGAGATGTTGTTAATGTATTTATGTCCTCATTTAGTGAAACGGCAGACGCTGAAATCACTGCGAGCGTCACACGCGCATCAGTATTACATGTAAAGAAACCGCGCGTCCGCCACGTTCATTCATAAAAAGACACGCAGAACGTGCAGGATTCATATTTAAATAGTCTTTTGCGGCATAATATTTACAGATACTAGTCCATATCGCGACTTGATTTAAGTATAATTACCAACTTTTGATTAATTCATTCAAACTTTGACAAATTCCGTGGAAATCATATGGCCATACAAAAAACGATTCGGGGCTGGATGGTAAAACATTCGGGGCTCCAGCCCCGAATAATTAGCCCTAGCGACGCCCCTGTTGCGATGTGCAGCTTGTCATATTAATGGAGTGTTTTCACTGCTAGCAGTAAACAGGTTACCTCACCTGAATAATATGTTCGAGGATTTGTGTCGGATGGGAAAGAAGATGGAAAAAAGTTACCTTCGGAATGAAAATATGGATGTTTTTTTGTAAACAAACCAATTCAGCTGAGTGAGTCATTTGAAACCACTCCGATTGATTCAAACTTGATTTCAAAAACCAGATCAAAAGAGCATATCATTTTCGATTCTGTTTCAAAGCGCTACAATCGGATCATTTGATTCAGATCGGGACTTCAGAGCGCGTATCGCGAATCATTTGATTTAGATCGGAACTTCGAGCGGGTTCACAAACCATTTGATTCAGATAGGAAGTTCGGAGGGGGCTCGCGAATCATTTGATTCACCTCAGAACGAGCGCGGATCGCTAATCATTTTATTTCTAGATCGGAAGTTCGAAGCGCGCATTGCGATTCATTTGGATCAGATCACGAATCATTTGATGTAGACTGGAAGTTCGGAGCGTGTATCACGAATCATTCAGATCGCGAATCATTTGATTTAGATCGTAAGTTCGGATCGCGTAACGCTAGTCTATTTCGCTGTAGATTTAATGTTTAACGAGCGCAGATCGCGAATCATTTGATTTAGATCGGAACTTCGAGCGGGTTCGCGAACCATTTGATTCAGATGAGAACGAACGCGGAACGCGAATCATTTGATTTAGATCCGAACTTCGAACTAGATAGATGTGTGAAGTGACTGTTTAATTATACTTTTGAACGGGTTTAGGAATTATAAAATTACATAGAACTAGAATGTTTTATTTTACCTGATATCATTTTAGCATTTTAGAGTAACTAGAAAAAAGTAAAAAATATTCAAAATCAAAAGTCTTGTTAGAGCTCTTCTTCTCTCTCTCATACTGAAAAAAGAAAGTTTGCAAAAAAATTCCAAGGGGCAAAAATCATTTAACCATTTCAAACATTTAAACAAAGAACTTTAGAAGGCTTGTAAGCTAATGAGAAACAAATTCAAAGTGTGACAAACCCTTGACCTTTAGGCCTAAACAACCCTTAAAATGACTATCAATGGCCATTAATTTGCTTAAAATGAAATTAGACAACAGCTCATAAAAAAATCCAGCACAGCAAACAACACAATGTTTTGGAGCTCAACGGGTTTGTGTATGTATGTACTTATGTTACTGACATTGCTTTGCTGCTGAATCTGTAGTACCCTGTTTTTTTTTAATAAGGACAGAGTAATTGCAATGGCATAAAGTCATATTCTCTTTATTTTTTTGGCAAACATGTTCTCTGCAGTTGTGCCCCAGTTTGTTGCCACAGGCACAATAACACCTCAGTTTGGACAGAGTACTGATTCACAGTTTAATTTCAGGCATTGCCAATAAAAAGTATGTTGTTTCCAAATTTTATTAACCTTTGCGCAGCAAGATGTTTTTTTTTTTGGATATAGCTTCATGCCTCCAGTTCATAAGATCTATATATAATCCTGTGAGTGTAAGTCGCAACAGCATTCCATGCATTTTTAAACATGGGAGAAAGTACAAAGACTGAAATTAGGAAACCTTTGTTTTTATATAAATACTGAATAATGTGCAAATACAATCCAAGTACCCTTAAAACCCTTCCATATATATAACATTGTCCTTTTCAAGACATGATTTTGAATTCAAGCGAAAAGAAACAATTCTGTCAAGACATGGCTGAGCAAATACTCACAATTGCACTAAGAGAAACAGTCCAAAACAGGACACTGCTACAACTAAAATATTATAAAACTCATCATTAAAAACATTTGGATGCTCGTAGTTGAAATATTGATGATGCAAACTCAGTGCAGTACCTGACGTTGGTCCATAGTTCAGTTCAAAAACGAGGCAGCGCTTCATCATGGATGAAGTCAACAACACTGTCCTATAAAAATAAAAGCTTAGAGAAAAGTTCTTTCCCCACAGTCACATATTCAAGTCCTTTTGGTTTTCAAGTGTGACTGGCACCAACAATCTGTGAAAGCCTTCCTGCCGTCACAGAAGGAGAATGTGTATCATTCTGGCTTTTACACGTCCTGTTTAAGCATATTAGCTGGACTGGCACCACGGGGTCTCGTTGAGGTCACACTCTAGAAAGGTGTTGATGACAGTACATGGAGCTCCGCTGATGGTCATTTCCTTTCTGGACTCTACCTTGTAGCGTAGGTTAGTCAGGCCACCCTCTGGATCCACCTTAAACTGCTCCTGCAAATACAGACAAACACAAATTCATAATCACAACATGTCATGAGATAAATATCCACACATCAAAACAAGGTGTGGATTATTACAATGTGAAATAACTGTTTTCTATTTGAAGTCTAATTTATTCCTGTGATCAAAGCTAAATTTAAATCATTACTTCAGTGTCAGATGATCAGAAATCATTCTAATATGCTGATTTGCTGTTCAAGAAATGTTTATTTAATTAATAATGTTAAAAACAGTTTAATATTTTTTGGCCACTGTGACATTTTTTCAGGATTGTTTGATGAACAAAGCTAAAAAAAAAAAAAAAAACAGCATTTAAAAAAATAAATAAATTGAAATCTTTTGTAACACTATAAACGCCTTTACTGTCTCTAGTTATCAATTTAATGCATCCTTGCTAAATAAATATAAATATAGTAGTCTTACTAAACCTCAACATTTGAAAAGTACTAATAAATACATATTTACTAGTTACCATTTTGTCTAGACTTTACAGACTTCATGAGCTTTTTAAGCAGTATTTAAGGAGTATTGAGAGTAATATCATGTATTATATTAATTTTAGATTAATTTATCAATATTACTCATAATAATAAACAAAATGTTAAAAATTCTGATGATTAATATATAACCATAACGTTAACATTGTTGAACTTCTTATGATCTACACTAACAGTCAAAAGTTTTTGAACTGTAAGATTTAATTTTTTTTTATAGAAGTCTCTTCTGCTCACCAAGCCTGCATTTACTTGATTTAAAGTACAGCAAAAGTAACAGTAACATTTTGAAATATTTTTACTATTTAAAATAACTATTTTCTATTTGAATACATTTTAAAATGTAATTTATTTAAAACTGAATTTTTATCATCATTACTCCAGTCACATGATTCTTCAAAAATCATTCTAATATTCTGATTTGCTGCTCAAAATACATTTATTATTATTATTATGTTGAAAACATCAGAGTAGAATTTCTCAGGTTTCTTTGATGAATAGAAAGTTCGTAAGAACAGCATTTATCTGAAATAGAAATCTTTTGTAACATTATAAATGTCTTTAACATCACTTTAGATCAGTTTAAAGCATCCTTGCCAAATAAAAGTATTAACTTCCATAATTTCTTTTCCAAAAAAAATAAATAAATAAATAAAATGATATGCTGACGCCAAGCTTTTGAATGGTATAGTGTATAATGTTACAAAAGCTTTTTATTTCAGATAAATGCTGATCTTTAGAACTTTCTATTCAACAAAGGATCCTGAAAAAAATGTACTCAACTGTTTTGAATATTAACAATATTATTAATAATAAAAATAATAAAAAGTGTTTCTTGAACAGCAAATCAGCATGTTAGAATGATTTCTGAAGGATCATGTGACTGGAGTAATGATGCTCAAACTTTAGCTTTGATCACAGGAATAAATTAAATTTGAATCAAATAGAAAACAGTTATTTTAAATAGTAAAAATATTTCAAAATATTACTGCTTTTGCTGTATTTTGGATAAATAAATGAAGGCTTGGTGAGCAGAAGAAACTTTAAAAAAAAAAATCTTACTGTTCAAAAACTTTTTGACTGGTAGTATAAGTGTGTATCTTTTTTTTTATTAATTTTTAAAAGTACAGATTTTTTTTGTTTTTTTTTTTTACCTGCTTTTGTGCAGCGATGCGCTTCTGATCTCTCTTCCTCCAGGCTGGATCATGGATGTGTCTAAATGTTTTAGTCCCTGTAGTAATACCCGTTGGCCTAAAAAGCTGCAGACATTTAAATTGCAATTTAAAGAAATTGCATTTAAAGACATTTAAAGAAATACAGTGTAAAAAAACGTCTTTTATTTTTTCCTCAAACATTTTTGTGCACCTTAAGATCAGCTGTTTTGAGTCTTCTGAAAAACTCGTCATCTTCTCTTCCCCATCCCCAGAAGCGGTTTGACATCCCATTGCACTTGGACACAAATGACAAGCAACTGTAACTCACAAACAAAGTCTCTTCGGAAACAGTAATCAATACTCTAAAAAAGTACTCGGGTTTCTTACCAGCTGATAATGTTTCTTCGTAAGCAACAGGATTCCTCCCACATACGTCTTATAATGATATAAGGGATGAAGCTCTGGCGAGGCCACATGGAAAGGTCCCTCCTTTGGGAATCCATAGTCCAGATCTTCATTTTCAGGCAATAAATCCACATCATGCATTGCAATGTAGTCTGTGTCATTACCGCTTTCCATATAGCCAACGTTAATAAGAGAGGCCCGATTAAATCTGAAAAGCATGGATGCAAATCGTTGTGTATTGGATACAACTTGCAGTAAAAATAACAAATATTCCAGCAATGAAAGTTACTCACCGAAAGTGATCCAGTTGGTTTACAATAAATATTTTATGCCGTATTTTCTTCTTGTTGAGGAAAGCGTGCATATAAGGGACAAATACAAGCAGCTCTTCAAAGCGCTCTCTGAATGGCACGATGAGGGCCATTTTGTGAGGGCCCCAGGATGGGTCATCAACAGAGGACTGTCTCTCTACAGGACAGGGCTGATGAGGGAGGTGACTGTACCCAGCAGTCTGGCTCATGTCTCCTGAACAAGTCAGCTGCACCCAAAGAAGGGACCCCAAAACAAACAGCATGCCAAGGCCGAAGAGCTTCCAGATGGTGCATTTCCTCGACAGAAAACTGTAAGAATAAATAAATTTGAGTGAAAACTCAAAATAGTTGAGCTAAACCTGACACAACTGTGTTCAAACTGAAAATATGGACAGTTCCTGCAAACAAAAAGTCAGTGGTCAACACTTGTTGTTATGTGGATGCCGTTCCAGACACACTTCAAACATATTTATCATCCCATTAAATTGCTTGATGTGTGCAACTGACATATTACCCTTTAAAACAGTAGTTAGTGCCAGGACAAATCAAACACAAGTCAGAATTGAGGTGCAGTCACATTTACCATCGTTCTGCAAATTTTTGCATGCAAAATTCATTTATGCATCTGGGAATTTTGTGTGAGGGCAAAAGCCTTCCCTAAGCACAGGTTATCTGACAATAGGCTAAAATTTCAACTAAATTTTAAAACTAAAAATTTACTGTTGTGACTGTACCTTTAAGCAGTATTAGTGGGAGGGACGTTCACAGTCTAGAGTGCATTTGATTGGTCAAAATTAATGAGTGCAAGATGAAACACCAATACTATTGGTTAGTTTTCCCAGAAGAGAAATACTGTCAATTTTTAATGGGTATGCCTTCAGTGAGCCAGTAAATCAAACTTAATTAGTATAAGCAACTTACAATATACAACAGCAAGCATTAGCCAAGTCTCTTCTGCTCACAAACCATGCATTTATTTGATCCAAAGTACAGCAAAAACAGTAAAATTTTAAAATATTTTACTATTTTTAAAAACTATTTTCTATTTGAATATATTTTAAAATGTAATTTATTCCAGTGATTTCAAAGTTGAATTTTTAGCATCATTACTCCAGTCACATGATCCTTCAGAAATCATTCTACACATTTTTTATCATTATTATTATTGGGATTATAGAAATTAATTATTATATTATTATAATTAATATTAGAAATGATAGAAATTAATACTTTTATTTTGCAAGGATGCTTTAAATTGATCAAAAGTGATGATAAAGACATTTATAGACCATTTCGTCAGATGTAAACATACTGGTCCCGATACACTTCCTGTTGACTGGATGAAAATGTTACATTAGCACCTTTAAGATGTATTTGTATATGTGAAATAAAATAAAAAATAAAAAACAAAAAAACAGGAAGTGCTTCTGGACCAGTGTTGTTTACATTTAGCGAAATGGTCTATAATGTTACAGAAGTCTTCCAATTTAGATAAACGCTGTTTTTCAGAACTTTCTATTCATCAAAGAAACGTGAAAAAAAATCTAATCAGTTGTTTAATATAATAATAATAAATATTTTTGTGCAGCAAATCAGAATATTAGAATGATTTCTGAAAGATCACGTGACTGGAGTAATGATGCTAAAAACTCAACTTAATAAATTACATTTTTAAATATATTCAAACAGAAAACATGCTATTTAAAAATAACTTTTAAATAGCAAAAAACATGTTTAAAACATTAAAAACCTTACTGTTCAATAGCTTTTGCCTGGTAGTGTATTTCTAAGGCCTTGTTGCACACAATCTACTACACACTTTCTGTTAACTTATGCATTTTTAGCAAGTAAAAGGCCTTTTATTGTAAAAATTGTAAAAATGCCCCCCCCCTTTAAGTCATGGTTCACTCTTAACAGTGAAATCTTTACTGATTTTGTTTATGAGGTAAACGTAAGAATAACATATAGGTGTATTGTTAGTAATAAAACTCATGTGTTTTTCCACTCCAAGTTTGAGGTCCACACTCTCATTATCTCATGCTATATGAACCATAAAAGCCGAATGCATCATATATATGCAAACATTTAATTGATTCTTCTTTGTATTTTGTCTCAAGGGTTAATAAACAAGTCAATTTAACAAAATAAAGAAATATTTGTCTTACTACTATTTTATATATCAGACATTACAGGGTTAAACCGCTTCACACATCTCAAAATTTGCCTCATACTCACTGAACCTCTCCACGTCGCTGCACCCTTTGACTTTCACTTCTTGAAATGATGAAACACATGAAACAACAACTACTAGCAAGCTAAGATTTTTCTTCATTCACACAGAAGCTTTTACAAACCCCAGACCACCACTTGAAAATGATTACAACAACTCAGCTATCAGAATAAGATCATAATGAAATAAACACACACATTAAAGTGGTCACTTGTTCATGTGCATGTTATAAATGATGATTTTACCTTCTATCATCTTTGAAATACAGCACAGGTTTTCTCCGTGAAGAGTACATCATCCTTGTGCCTTTCAGTGCAACGGGTTACCACGCAAGCAGATCCTAAAATCTTCACAATATTTCAGCCTTGAGCTTGAGACGATGTCATCTACATGTTAAAATCAAATTTCTAGTTTGCAACAGTGTCTTTTGTCTCTTTCCATCACAAATGACTTGCAACTTTAAATCCCATTCTTCCTAGTGCTCGGCTTGTATGATTTCTTTCATAGCCAACAACGCTAATCACTCCAGCATCCGTAAAGCCTAATAATAAACCAATTTCATGCTCGTTATGTATGATTAGAGATATTCGTGAGTTCAGTTACACGTCACTCATGACGGTACGACAAAAAACAAGCGCACGGCACGAACTAGCGGTAATGATTTTACAGAAACGCATTCGTCTAAATCACTTAGACGTGTGTTACAAGCCGCAAATATACTATATATTTTCCGCTTACTTTATAAGGCTCGTCATTGCCGGTAATCGTTTAAAAACTTAAGTGACAACTGTGACAAAAGAAAAAAAATCACACGCTGGCTACAACCGTCCGTCTTTGAAACGCTCCTCTGGAAACAACGCACGGAATAAAGTTCCTAGGATTTTTTGACCTGACCGTTACAATTAATTTAAAGACATGATTACAAATATATTTAAACAGTTATATACATAAAACGAAGGTAACCAACGAACGGTGGCAAATGTGAGATAATAAATTTACAAATATGACTCACTAACGAGCAATTGTGATGGGAAGTTCGACTCTTGTGGTGCGAATCGGTTCTTTCGAACAGTTCATTTTAATAAACCGGTTAAAAGATTCAGTGACTATTTTACTCAATCGACTATTACACGCTCCATTAAAGCTTCACGGTAGGCACAAAGTACTATTTATTACGTTTATCACGGAAGCTTTTGATAATAAAAGTGTTTGATTTAGTTACGCGTTGTGTTCAGTTTGCTGCAATCTTCATTTAGCTCATAAAACATACTTATTTAGAACTTAAGTGTACGTTGTATTTACATTAAACAAAATTTGCAACGTTTTTGCAAGTTTTAATAAAAGTTTTGGAGACCCTTCAGACCGGCTAGGTGAAACGGTTCAATCGATTCACTGAAAAGATCCGAACCAAAGAAAGATTCGATCACGAATCAGATGTTGTTAACTGGCAGTTACATAGTAGTTCGTTTCATAGTAAATAAAATATTATACTTGCACTTTTTTTTTTTTTTTTAATATTGAACAGTTTTAATAATTGTATCTATATATCTAACTACACTGAAAATGACATGAATTTAATTTAGCCTAAATGTAATATTGCCAACATTTGTAACACTCCTCTAGTAAATTAATTCCTCAGATTACTTTTTTATTATTAATTATCTTGTATAGTCCGTTTAAACCAAACAATTATGAAGACACCGGAGCCAGTGTTGGGGAGAGTGGGAAACTTTATTTCTGAGTGCAATTATGGAGTTGATTTCTCACCAAAAGAAACATCCCTCCCCTGTCCCGACTTAAAAATGTAAACCCATTTCCCTGTGGCTGTTCATAAACTAAAATAACCAAAAAAAGGTAAACCATACAAATGTGGTGGCAAAGTAATTCAGTGATCAATAATCTATGTGTAACAAAACACTCAAAATAACATGCAGTCTTGTTTCTTAAAGAAAATAACATTTTGACACCAGCTATGGTAACTGAAAAAAGCGAGCAAATGACAAATATCTTTTTAGATTTTTACAGTGTATTCTGGGCTGATAAATTTAAGAGTGAATAAACCATTAGATCTCGGCATCAACCTGAGGAGTTTACAATAGGAAAAAAAAGAAAATAAGTGAAAAATATGATAAAGCATTAGATGGCAATAATGTGGATTTCATTATTTATGAAATATATAAAACCTTTGATATTATTTATTTAAATGTGCCAAGTACTCATAATTAAACATTTTACCCTTTTGATAACTACATTTGCTATTTATTCAGATATATATGTTTTAAACATGTACACATTTCACTGAGGTCAACAACAAATTGCAGTTATCAAAAGGAAAGAAGGCCTAATGCTATCATCTGAGTGTTTTAGACCACAACGATGCTCAAGAAAAAATAAAACAGGGCTTTAGAAGAGAAAAAAATTAACCAATTGTATAAAGAATAAAATTTAAACACCAAGAAACATTCACTCTGAGAAAAACTTTAAATATCATACTAATTACTGCATAACCAAACAACAGAATACATTTACACCTGCCACCAGGATAAACTCGGCTATTTTTGTGTTGTAAATGTTTAAGCAAAGGGTCATTTAAGAAAAAACATCACACTCACAGCCCAGTTAACAGTTAATGTCTTCATCAGCTTTCTGAAACAAATGTCAAATAATAGTTTATCAAGTTATGGGGCTATAAAAATGGTATTTGAATGCAGTGAACTGCTTCAAGTGCCTTTGGTCACCTCCAAACAGTAACGTGTTTCTGAACAGAAACTAGGTTCACATTACATGGGGCGTGGCACTGAAACGAGCAGCGTAAAACAAATCTCAATGCGGGATAAAAGAGGGCAATTTAGGGAGGGAACTGAACTGAGAGCATGTTGACTTTTCAGCAGTCTTGACCACATATGAAGCAGGCAGTCTTCAAAATGTTGCGTACACGCTATCAACTGACAATCATCACAACTTTAAAAAAAAATCCAAATACAGATCTATACTAATTTCTTGGCCTCAAAGAAGCTCTTCAGATGTCTCATTTGCCAAAACCCAATGGCCACCAGGATGAGCGTCTGGACGATAGACCACCACAGGACCCGCTGATTGGTGCTCTCGCTGGTCTGTCTGAAGCGCTCCTCACGATACTGGAAAAAGGAAAAGATTCAGATTAGGATCACTCTTGTGCAAAAGAGGTGTGCATGTTCATGTTCTATCACTGATGCTAAATAACCTGAATCTTACTTCTCTGTACCTACAGATCACTTACCCTCTGATAGTTCTGCTCTTTCTGGATTTGGTCCACCTGCTCCATCAGCTGTCGCACCCTTAGCTGCAACTCCGTCAGCTTGTCTTTGGCAGCGATTTCTGCATAGTTGTTTGTATGCTCACCAACTTGGATGTCCAAGTGAACACGCTGTATCGAAAATTCAAATGCAAAAGCTGTCTGAATAGGTAGCCACTGAATATTAGAAAGAAAAATTATATATGTCTAATTGTGTGTGTGTTTGTGTGTGTGTGTATATACACTACCAATCAAAAGTTTTTGAAAAGTTTTGATTTTAAAGAACCATGCCTGAATTTATTTGAGCCAAAGCAGAGCAAAAACAGTAAATATTTGAAATATTTTACTTTTTGAAATACGTGCTTTCTATTTGAATATATTTTAAAATGTAATTTATTCCTGTGATTTCAAAGCTGAATTTTTAGCATCATCACTCCAGTCACATGATCCTTCAGAAATCATTCTAATATTCTGATTTGCTGCACAAAAAACTTTTATTATTATTATTATCATGTTAAAAATGGACGAATATAATTTTTTCAGGTTTCTTTGATGAATAGAAAGTTCAGAAGAACAACATTTATCTGAAATAGAAATCTTTTGCAACATTATAAATGTCTTTATCATCACTTTTGATCGATTTAAAGCATCCTTGAAAAATAAAACTTATTTTCTATAATTAGAAAATTACTCAAATGTTTCTTGAACATCAAATCAGCATATTAGAATGATGCTGAAAATTTAGCTTTGATCACAGGAATAAATTTTAAAATGTATTCATATAGGAAGCAGTTACTTTAAATAGTAAGAAAAAAAAAATCACAATTTTACTGCTTTTGCTGTATTTTGAATCAAATAAATGCAGGCTTGGAGAGCAGAAGAGACTTCTTTTAAAAAAAAAAAAAATGTACTGTTCAAAAACAAAAACTGGTGATGTATATATCAAAATTATACAAGTTTTTTAAAGCTTTACATTTTCCATGCAGTAGAATGTGACTTGTTTAATTTTAACTTTTTCTGAACAAACAATAAGACCATGATTTACAGCAGACTCCCACTAAAATGTCTAAAATGTTTAGAGCAAGAATCATTAGATGACATTAAAAGACTATTTACGTCTTTTAAGTGCAGCCTCTAAAAACTAATTCAATGTTTTTTAATATCATAAAATAACACTGAATATTTCTTTTTATCATTATTAATCTTTGCCACTCCCCTTTAAACCACTAGCCCCATAACTTGATAAGTTTTTAGTAATTTAAAATGTAACAATTCAGTATGATCACTTTTTTCTTCTATATATTTTAATAAGTACAGGTCAGAATATGTATGTTGTTTTATTTTTGCATTAATATGCGTTACGCTGCATGACGATGGAACATTATTTCATTTTCTGTTTTAACAAAAATTATTTGCAACATTAATGTAGACACTTTCCTTGCATTAAATATGCTAAAAAAAACAAAGTAAAATTACAAATTTAAATTAAAATTCTAATTTATTTAAAATACATTTTTTAATTAATGTATTTGAAATCCTTTTAATGCCAAAAAAACATTAGAATATCATGTAGAGATCATGTTCCATGAAGATATTTTGTAAATTACCTACCGTAAATATATCAATGCTTTTAATTAGTAATATGCATTGCTAAGAACTTCATTTGGACAACTTTAAAGGCAATTTTCTCAATATTTTGATTTTTTTTTTGCACCCTCAGAGTCCAGATTTTCAAATAGTTGTATCTTGAGCAAATGTTGTCCTATCCTAACAAACCATACATCAATGATGAGCTTTCAAATGATGTACAAATCCCAATTTCGAAAAATTGACCCTTATGACTGGTATTGTGGTCCCGGGCAACATATTTGCATTGTATGTTCTGCAATATTTATAAATATAGTTTAAGTATACTAAAAGAAGTGGTGCGCAAAATAAACTCACAAGCATCCCTCCAGCAAACAGAGCGAATTTGGAGGAATTTGAGTGCAAGCAGATTTGATGCTCTCCAGGCGTGTGGGAGGTGAAGATAAACCTGCCCTCAGATCCATACTGGCGTGACAGGATCACCTGAGATCCGAAAAAAGATAAGCAAATGAGAACAATGACATGCAAATATACTGGGCTTTTATTACCCACAAAACCTTCAATCAAACAGACCTTCTCATCAGGATCTTTTACTTCCACAAACATCCCAAGTCCCTGAGTTGCAGGCAAATACTCTTCTTTCTGCTTGTCATACAGCTGTGTTCGATAGTTACCTGGTTAAGACAGAATTACACGGTTGTAAGTAAAGAAATTCAAGTAATTTTATTTCTTTTCATAATAATCCACTGATGAAACTACACTAGACACAGTAAGTCATTATCTTACAGTGAGGAGTTATGTCATATTCACTTGCTGTTGCATTATTTGCCACTTGGACAGGATATTTCAACATCAAATTCTCTCATAATTCATCTCCTTATCTGACTTAGCAAACGTCCAACGCTATAGCGTTACCTTAAAAACTTAACAGTTAATACTGTTGTTTTCTCGGTGCAGCATGTCTGTTTAAATGTTATTTTGTCTAAGTAACCTACAAAAAGCTCATTTGTGACATTTTTTGCTAGTTGAAATCAAGCTGGTTGCCTACGAATGAACTCTACCTGACAAACCTGCTAGTTAGCACTAGGCTAAGCATTAACGTGCACTGCAAAGTTGGCTTATTCTGTTTCTCCTGCTTACCTATTATCATGGTTTCGTCCGGTATTTCTTCTATGAAGCATTTCTTTTCAGTCTCGCCGATGTGAAAATACAACGCGGACACAAAACTGTTGTAAATGTTTAACAACAACACCAAATAAAGTGTAAACTGCATTCTGACTGCCACCATCTTGACACTGCCGGTGAAACGTGCACTGCGCCTGCGCAGCGACTCCAATGCCACGTAACCCATCGTCGGCCATTGTCCAATCACAAACGGAAAACGCATACCCGAAATTGCTCATGGTCGTTGTAGTTTCAAGTAGCGTTGAGGCTGGGAAGCATAGACTTTTGTTGACTTCTTTTGTTCACAAAATACCTGTTAAATTGACCGGTTTGACAGACGAGCCCCGCGAGCATGGAAATTGCTCTATTTCATATGGAATAACAAGGATGTGTTATTTAAAAACAAATCTTTATTCTATCATACTTGGTTCAGTGAAGGTATTCTTTTATTAAGACAGTTAATTCTCATGGGTATTTGATGTCACATACTGAATTTCAAACTACAGATTGAACCAAGAGAATTTGCTATTGTTCTTGACACAATTCCAAAGAGTGTGATAATACTTTTATAAAACTGCATTTCAGAAGGAATCCTTGTGGAAACATTTTAATTGAAAACATTGAGGTTTTAAAACAATACAATTATAAGGAATGCTCTTTGTTCTGTGTTTTTACATGCAGCAAGTATTTATTTATTTTGTATTCTTTATTTGGTAATATCTCTTGGGTCAAAGCATGCAAATTGCCAAATAAGTTTTGTATCAATAACAAAATTAAGGAAGTGTCTTACAAAATTGATCATAGAATTTATCCTGCCAAGCGTGTTTTTTTTTATTCTAAGGCATTTCATACCTGTGATTTTTGTGGTCCAGAAAAAGAAACTATTTTGCATCTTTTTTTAATATTGTATTTACTCAAGATTATTTTGAAAGGATGTGGAATTCTATATTAACAGAACTGAATGTATGATAGAAATTTTTACATTTTTATACAAAAAAACCCCAACATATACATTTGCTTATTTTACTGGGAAAATACCATATACATAAGAATAATGGACTCAATGTAAACCAGTTTTTGTCCTATTTTATTAACGACTTTAAATTATATGTAAATCTGTATGTAAAACAGCACAGAAGACTTTTGTCTTTTTCTCTTTGCTTTTCTTCTTTTTTCTCTGGCAGCTAATGTTAATTTGACATGAATATAATACCTCTTGTTCTTGTGGCATTAAAATAATAAAACATAAAAAAATAATAGCGTTGAGGCTTTTGATTCAACCGAGTGAATCGAACCTTTTAAAACTTAGAAAATTATTTATTTAGTTAGCAGATGACCCTGTCTGCACCGTTACGCCACCAGGTGGCGATTTCAATCTGTATTATTGAGATCTCAGAATGAGCGATTTGACATTTTTTGTACACATTGAAGTGTCTCGTCCGTACTCCGATCTACATTTCGCTACTTTAATGAAACTTTTAAGAACTTTAACTTCTGACTTAAATAAATAACATTGTACAAGGACGCTTGCATTGTAAAAATATACAGGGATATAACGTTAAGTAATGTTTTCTCATTAAAATAGCAGCATGGCGGCGCACTATTATGTCACGTGATCTGTGACGTCATCAATAGAACGTTCGCGTACTTTAAATAGCAACGGGGGCGCGCAACTAGTCACATGACTTGTTACATAACATCGGAATTTTAGAATGTTCGGTTACTTTAGAAGCAGCCAGCAGTCAGTTTATATCAGTTTATTCGCTTGACTGATTGATCTGAATCGATCATCTCCACAGCATTTGTGCTTTATACTTATAGTTTTTTAGAAAAGTAGCTTCTCTGACAGATAACACAAATGGCGTCGTCCTACAATTGGTCTTCGTGTGAGGATAACGGTCAGCCGAAAGACCAGGGATCATTGCTTGTCAATGATCTGCACCCAGAGGTGACCGACCAAGTACTGCATACAATATTCCACCCATTCGGACCCATCCGTTCGGTTAAAGTGTGCAGAGACAGAAGAACGGACTGGTCCCGTGGGTATGGTTTTGTGACCTTTGAACAGCGCAGTGATGCAGAAAATGCCCTAGTGGCTCTGAATTTTTTGGAGCTCATGGGCAAACCAATGCGTATCACATGGGCCCAGTACATGACGGTTAAGGTCCTGGCAAGACACAGAGATAGGTTTGCCATATATGATGCCATCTCAGACTTTGGGGAACTCCAGCCGCGCAGACAGGTCTGTGACGGGAACGGCAAACCTGAAGGAAATGAACAGACTGAACCCAGGGTGAGCAGCTCTTATGAACTAAGGTCATTGCTTGTGAATAATTTGCACTCAGACGTGACCGAAGAAGAGCTGCGTGCAGTATTCCTCCCTTTTGGCTCCATCTGTACTACAAAAGTGTGCAGAGAAAAAAGGACCAACCACTCTCGTGGCTATGGTTTTGTGACCTTTGAACATCGGCACAATGCAGAAAATGCCCTAGCAGCTATGAATTTTTCAGAGCTCATGGGCAAACCGATGTTCGTCATGTGGGGCCAAGACATGACTATTAAGGTCCTGGAAAAGCACAGCAACAGCAGCTCTCATGATAGGCATGAAAGCTCCAGTGGTAGGCAAGAAACAGACCAGACTGAACTTCCTGAGCAGTCACGGGGAAGAAGGCTTGCAAATACTGTGAAAAGTTGTTTCACAACTGTCATGAGCAGCCCAACTACCATGCTTGGCATCGGACTGTTGGCTCTAGCATGCACTGGGTGCTTTCTTAAGAGAGTATAGGACAGCTATACGGCTCTAAAATGGCACTTTCTGTCATGAAAAAGAAAAAGACAAGACTGAGCTTATCAATATCAAGTCCTGCTAATGCTAGAAAAACTGCAGTTAATCTAATCACCATATAGGCAAGAAAGAGGTGATTCTTCAATCTGCCTACATGGTGATTAATGGACATTTTCTGTCATGAAAAAAAAACAGGACTTGGCCTATAAATGACCATTCCTGTTAGAAGAAAAGAGGTAATTCCTCAGTCTATCTATATGGTGATTAATGGACATTTTCTGTCATAGAAAAAAAACAGGACTGGTCCACTAATTCACTAATTCAGGGGTGCCCAACCCTGTTCCTGGAGATCTACCTTCCTGCAGAGTTTAGCTCTAACCCTGATCAAACACATCTGTCTGTAATTATCAAGTGCTCTTTAAGATCCTAATTAGTTGGTTCAGGTGTGTTTGATCAGGGTTGGAGCTGAACTCTGCAGGAAGGTGATCTCCAGGAACAGGGTTGGGCACCCCTGCACTAACTAGTAAACTAGTAAACGCGATGTAATGGAAAAACACGGATAATGACTGATAAAACTAGAGGACTGTTTTTACTAGAGGACAACTACAGTGGATACTGTAACATTTGTTAAAGTTACTTACTTCCTGATGTTGTGTCCTCAAAATGTCAAAATGCAGCCTAGTTTGTAATTCCAGTTCGCGCTCGCGAGCATATGCGAGTAAAGTGCAGACGGCAATGCGGGAGAGGTGCGTCTGACCCCGGGCTACTTTTACACTGTTGCCCCGGGTTATTTTTCAAGTTAGCGGTTAGCGCCTAACAGTTGTGCTCTATTTAATGCTCTATTAAATGCTCTATTAAGTGCTCTATTTAATATTTGGTTTTGTGCTGATAATCTTATTGGTATATTTTGCATGCTAATGATAGGAATCTATTCTTTGACGTGATTGGTTACTGAAGTTTGTGATGCAGCAAAAAAAAGGCTGTTTCAAACTGCATTTCTGGGACAGCCTTTGGGAAACTATGTTTAAAAGCATATTAAAAACACCACATAGACAAATAAACAACATAAAAATCTTGATTTCACAACCGGGGCTAATGTACATTAGAGGGCGCCAACGGCTTGACCATTGTTTTTACACTTTACTGCGCAATCTAATCCTTGTTTAATATTGCCTCAACAACATTTAATTCAAATGTCCACTTAATCTTTAATATTTGGCCATTTCTTTATGATAGAAAAGCTACAGCCACTGTAATTTCTTGAATATGTGGACATCAAAACGTGTAAACTCAGAGTGAGGGGTTTAAACTTTTATTTTGAAATCGCGATGAACGATTCATACTGCGAAGATACTGATGTAGGTTTATAAATGATTTATCTTATAAATCTTGCTCTGACATCCACTTATTTAATCTATATGCATGTAAATAATTTACGCACATATATTAAACCTGCATCGCATATATGTGACCCTGGAACACAAAACCATAAGGGTCATAAGGGTCAATTCTTCGAAATTGAGATTTACACATCATCTGAAAGCTGAATAAATAAGCTTTCCATTAATGTATTGGTTTGTTAGGACTGGACAATATTTGGCCGAGATACAGCTATTTGAATATATGGAATCTGAGGGTGCAAAAAATCTAAATATTGAGAAAATTGCCTTTAAAGTTGTCCACATGAATTTCTTAATGATGCACATTACTGACCAGATTTAAGTTTTGATATATTTACAGAAGGAATTTTACAGAATATTTTAATTGAACATGATCTATTTAATTTCCTAATGATTTTTAGCATACAAGAAAAATCAGTAATTTTGACCCATACAATGTATTTTTGGCTATTGCTACAGATATACCCCAGCAACTTAAGACTGGTTTTGTGGTCCAGGGTCACATATTTATTTAATTGAATCGTAGCATTTGTGAATTCTCAGTAGCTTTATTACAATTTTTTTAATGGGTTTAATATGTGGAATGCGCCACCTCCTGTATTTTGCCAATTAATTTTTTAAAATCGAATACTCAAATATAATCGATGAATTGTTGCCAGCCATACTATCCTTTATACAACATGAATAAACAGACAGGATAAAATAATGGATAAAATAAAATAAAAATAAATTATTAGTGCAAAACTTTGTGTCTGTGTGTGCAACTGTTTACACTCACTCATTGTCCAGAATATTCCACAAAAAAAAAAAAAAAGAAAAGTTTTGTCTGAAGTCAAAAAGATTGTTAAATATTTATTACACTAAAAGATTTTCTAGGACAAATAATTACTCTGGTCCTGGAATTAATTATTTCTGAACAGTAGTGGTTTAATATGAGTATGGTGCAAATTGGGTCCTAATAAATAACTGCAAAATATGGTTTAACTATTAAATACTGAAAAAACAAAAACAAATATTGAACTGTTGTAACTGCTTTATTTTCTCACCAAAAGCATCATTTTACAATCACTGCCCAATTAAATGTGAACTTCTTTCAGAAACAACTGTAAATCAGTGCATTGCAATAACTTCTTACGAGCATGAAAAAAGCAAAATGAACAGAAAAATGTAAGAAAAACAACTCAACTCACATAAGGCTGAACTCTTGTTACCCTGCAGTAATAAAACTGAAAATTTCTTTTTTTGGTTTCCTATAGTTAAAAAACAAGACTCAAATAATATGCTGTAAAGAATAGGGATTAGGACAGAAACATATTTACATTGATTTGATGAATTGAAGAGGACACTTTTCATCAGTCTGATTTCTTGTGCAGTCCATTAAAATCCTCTTAAGTAAATCATACAGGTTATAAAAAAAAAACCAAACAAAAAACAAAAAAAACAATCATCAGCACTCCAGAGCAGAAACCGTTAAAACAATAAAAAAATAAAACCACCAAGGATTGAGAGAATGAAGCTAAATCAAGTATATAAAGAGTACACACAAAAAATTAATATGTACTACTGTAGACGCATTGAAAGTGTGTAATTTACTTCAGCAGACCCAAATCAAAAAGACCAACATAATGAAACGTTTCTTTGAAGCCACAGATACCACCCTTTAGACTCAAACCCGCTTTCCTTCCAGTCGTGCAGTTCAATATCCACATGTATGCAGCTGTTCAAGATTCACATTGTTTTTCCACCTACAATCTCCAGAGTTCTTTGAAATTCTGTTGTTTAGTAGAATCTCTTGTTCCTCTCCTGGCGCTTCTGAAAGACCACGGCGCCAACAACGGCGCAAACCACGATTCCCAACAGGGCGCACAGCAAAAGCAGGAAGACCTTCCAGCCAGTGAGGGGTGTGCTTCGGAAATTTCCCGTCGGATCATCAATATTGTCTGTTTTGGGGGAAAGGACGTGAACATGATAATTAAACAATTAAATGAAAAATCTTTCTGCCAAAAGTTTGAATACGTCAGCTGCGTTACCTTTCGGCGACTTGAGGAGACTGACACTAGGCTCGATCTTCGTCCAGTCCTGGTTGTCCTCCTCAGGAGTGTGTTCTACCATCAGCTGGTACATCTTCATAGAGATGATGTCATGATTATCTGCACAGAGGAAACCGTATCAGTGAGGTCTAGCAAAAGACATCAGGACTATTGTGGACATCTAAGGGAGATTTATTAGTAGCACTAACCAGAAAGATCTCCCGTGGCTGCAGAAGCGCCAAAATAGTATCCTGTAGGGAGGCGGACGCCTCCAATATCGATGCATTCTTTCCAATCATTCCTGTCGTCCACATCTACCATAATCTGTGAAAACCCAACACAGCACAAACAGAACATGTAGTAAGGCTCTTATCATGAGGAACTCAAAACATCTACAAAATGGTCATGAAAAAAATATGGTATAAAACAATATACAATACAGTTGAAGTTTGTGCTCAGATTTCTTAAAGAAATTAATACTTTTATTCAGTAAGGATACTTTAAATTGATCAAAAATGACAGCAAAGACACTTATAATGTTACAAAATACTAAACGCTGTTCTTCAAGCAGCTCAACTGTTTTAGCATTGATAATAATAATAAGAAAGAATAAGAAATGTCGGTAACACTTTACAATAAGTTCCTATTAGAAAGCATTAGTTAATGCATTGTTAACAATTAGCAATAATGCATTTGTTTCAATATTTATTAATCTATGTTAAATGTTATTTATAATAGTGCTGTGCGACGATTAATCGCATCCAAAATAAGTTTTTGTTTACATAATATATGTGTCTGCTGTGTATATTTATTATGTATATATAAATACACACACATGCATGGATATATTTAGGAATTTTTTTTAAAATATATATTTATATCTGATATTATTTATATCACTATTATATCAATATTTTTAAAGGACATACTTTATGTGTGTGTATTTATATATACATAATAAATATACACGGTATGCACACATACATTAAGTAAACAAAAACTTATTTTGGATGTGATTAATCACGATTAATCATTGCACAGCAGACCCTGTGTCCACTGGAATGGACATCACATGGTTTCTGGTTGAAACCAGTTAACTTTTTTTTTTTTATAATACAAATAATACCGGGTCAGTCATTGGTCCCTGACCAATAATACATTATATGGGTCAAAATGATCAATTTTTCTTATATGCCAAAAACCATTAGGATATTAAGTAAAGATCATGTTCCATGAAGATATTTTGTACATTTTCTACCATAAATATAACAATACTTTTTTATTTAGTAATATGCATTGCTCAGAACTTTATTTGGACAACTTTAAAGGTGATTTTTTTTCTCCCTCACATTTCAGATTTTCAGATATTTGTATTCCAGCCAAATACTGTCCATACACCAATGGAATGCTTATTTATTCAGCTGATGTACACATCTCAATTTAAAAAAAATGAGCCTTATGACTGGTTTTGTGGTCCAGGGTCACATTTATGTTCATGGTATCCTCATCAACCTGCACCTATTATAATCTTAATAGTTTAATTGAATGATAATATTGAGAGTAAAGTTAATTTGACGATTTTACAGAGTTGCAGAACACAGGAACTTTTTAAAGTTTAATGTCCAACACAAAGGACATCAGGTCTTGAAATTGATACCAGCAGGAACCTTGTGAATTATTTATGTGTTTTCATGTTAGCTCAGGTCCATTAAATAATATTAACAGTACATTTGTAACATTAATTCATTAAATTAACATTAATCTATTTTTAGGACAGTGTAGGTAAGACAGGAAGCAAAGTGGGATAGAGAGAAGGGAGTGGGATTGGAAAAGGTCCACGAGCTGGGATTCGAACTCGGGACGCCCGCAGCGCAACGACGCTATATGTCGGGCGCACTAACCACGAGGCTTTTTGTTAGTCAGTCAACTAAGTTAAGGTTAAAAAAAAAAAGTTTTAAAGTGTTACCATTATGTTTTTTTGAGCCCCAAATCAGCAAATCATATTAGAATAATCATGTGACTCTGAAGAGTAATGATTCTGAAAACTCAGCTTTATATCAGAGGAATAAATAACATTTAAAAATATATTAAAATAGAAAACAGTTATTTTAAATTGCAAAAATATTTCACAAAATCACTGTATTTTCAAAAACAACAACAACAACAATCTCAAACTGAATATTTTACCGTGAGTCTGCCTTTGGAGTATCTAACGGCCAGGTATGTGTCATGATCTTTGTTTCTGACTTCCACAGAGCAACCTCCCAATTCAGTAGACCGACCGTCTTTCCCGTGGTCATATGGCAGGGACCCGTTATTCACCATTGCAGAAATATAGGGAAACGAGCGCTAGAGGACCAAAAAATATGAATATAATTTACTACATTGTTGTTGTAAATTACTAAAGAATGGTACTTTGTACCCTAATCCAGCTGTTCCTGAATCAGCTTGTGTAAAACAAAATTATTTAAATTCTTAAACAATCACTAATCACTAAAATCAAAATAATAAGCACTGTACTTATTTTTTATGAAATGCTTCATCAACAAATAATGAATGATGAGGGCGAGAAAATGACATGAACCACATGAAGGCAGGCAAAACAATGAAAGCACTGCTTATTTGTAGCGTTTATAAAAAGATTATTTAAAGTATAAAGTGAAGGGATAGTTCAAATAAGAGATAGGATTGTTTTTCAGTTTGACATCTGAATGCAAATAATCATATTCAAACTATCCCTTTTAAATGAAGACAAAGCCGATGATCAGAAGCAGAAGAAACATGCAAAAAATCCAGTATTCCCATAAATACTAGCTTTTTTGGAAGTTTTGTGTATCTGATAAAGATAAAGCAAAGCTTTCGTTCAAATGAAGGTACAAAAACACAAACATTTTACATCTCTCAACTCACATCCGGAGCTTCATCGTTAGGGTATGTGTCTATAAAAATGGCCAACCCATGGAAATTGGCACTACTGCCAAACACGGTGCCTGCAGAGAAAGAAGGACCCGTGAGTACGGCACACTTACATCCATTCCTTGTAGATCATTACGGAAGGTATCCACAAAAATAGCCAGGCCTACAAAATGGTCTTGGTTTCCAAAGACTGGGCCTAAATGAAAGTATGACACAATCAACTGCAGGGAAGAAACAGCAGACTTGCAGATGGATCACACACGTGTACATGGACTACACACACATACATAGACAGCTATAACTCATTACATTGAAATTCATGAAATGGTCGAGAAAGTGATTCTAACCTTCAGTTACCCTTCACAGACTTACCAGGATGTAGCCTCTCTTTCGTGTACCAAATGGCAAAACCATCTCCGTGCAGATTCTTCTTTCCCGATCCATGAATTTTAAACTGCACATGCATCTCCCAATCCTTCAAATAACAGGGCTGCAGAGTGGGAAAATTAACATTATTCAACACTGCATCACATTAACCGTTTAATTTCAATATTTCAATAGGACAAAACACTTCCACATGCAGATTTCGCATCAGGTTCAAGTAAAACAAAACAAAAAGCTGCTTAGTTTAGTAGGTATTAAGTTAATTTTTACTCACCACTGTATTCCAGATGGACCCTTGTTTGCTCCTCTCATCCGGAGTCAGACGCACATACTGACTGGTTACTAAAGTACTTCCCCAAAAGTCCCACTGACTCGACGGACTTGTCCCAACACCTGGTGTAAAATACATGAATGATCATGTCATTTTTGGAGTGCAATGTGAAACTTATAAACACACTATAAGCTATGAGATCACTGGGGTTTAAAAGCCTGAAAAAAAATCTAATTTATGCACTGTAAAGATACTACAGAAAAAAAATTAAGTCTTAAGTTGGCTTGCCATCTACAGTGAAAAAGTTATAAAAGGATTAACAGCACATTATATGTAATTTTACTCTGAAATACTGTCAATTTGGTGGTTTTTGAAAGAAAAAAATATTAATTACCATATAATTTGCAATAAAACGTTTTTGACTCTTGTAATGTACATTTTGTAATTTAGTGTTTTATGCAGTATTTTAGTGTCATTTGTTCCTCTTATGGTATTTTCTGTTTGTGTGTATAACTAATAATCATCTACATACAAGTATTGACCATTTTTAATGGACAGCGCACTTATGATGAACTCTAAATTCATCATGTGAAGAGTTTATTTGCAAAAAAACAGATAACTCAGTTTTTTTATTTTTTATTATTATTATATTATCATGTATTTATTATATTAGTTGTATTAAAGTTATTTCTTACTTAATCAAAATAACCCAACTGCAGTTTGACTGAGATTAAGTGGAATGCGCAATGAAAAAACATGAGTTTTGAAAATTAAAGTTATCCGTTTATGCAAATAAAGTGTTTACATTTATATACAGTGGTTATATCAGTACATTTAAGGTTACAAAGTAGATTTTGTAAGCTTGAGTAGATCGATACATCAACATAATATCAATTAATGAAACATACAGTTTATAAAATATTATGTGACTTACTCCAGATAAAATATATAGACACCTGGCAATACTGAAAACATTGGCATAGTATTTTGACAATGAACTCGCAGTTTTTAACCTAAATGAAATATTTGTAAGGTGCACCTGGAAATACACTGTAAGTTTTAGGATTAAATTTATCTTTGAATAATCAAACAAATAGAAAGTATTTAGGATCTGTGACACTGCTGTGACTTTTTGTCTGGGTCTTCCTCACATAATGCTGGAGAACAAGATCATCAGGTTTTGCACAAACATGAAGTGAAGTAGACGTGTGCCTATATAATGTAATTTTTAGCTTTTCGCTGCTGTTCAGATATTTTGGACCCCAGTGTATGTCAATAAACACTCACCAAAGTCTCAACTAAGCAATAATTTTAATTGAATTAAACAGTATACTGACAATTTGCATGCTATACCTAGGAAGGTGTGTACTCTGTTCCAACCTGCACTTTAAATGCAAACTGCCTTCACCTGTTCAAATAAAGGCTGACTAGTTTTGTTTACACTGAGTTACACTCTAGCCTGCTTTTATCCCCAATTACATGTTCCCCATAAAACACATGACCATCACATTACAAAGCAACTTAGGTAATATTCTAAATTACGTAGTGAACACAAAAGTTAACACACTGGCTAAATGACGTAGTCCTAGCAGGACAGTACGTTAATTGCTTACACTAGCAGGCGGCTACAGCAGCTACTCACCCTGATATGGCTTAATGAGCGAGTGCTCCCGCTTTAAGTGCTCCGCATTCCCGTCCGTTATATCTGAATATACGGAAGAAAAGTGGAGTAGCCATAAAAGTAAGAGTACTCTGTGACACACCGGCATTTTGCGAGTTACACTTGGTTGAGGGTGAAGCCATAGAGCTGGGCTTCTTTCTCGTGCCATTTTTAACGTCTTCCTTCCTCCGCGCCTTCACTTCCTGCGAGAAGACGCGGGCTGCGTTTCAAAACCTAGTGAGCTGCCTGACTAGACAGCATAATTGAGCTTTATGAGCAGCATATTTGGGCATTGTAGCCCTTAGGAAAATTGAACACGGTTTTACTACAAATAAAACCGATAACTCATAGTTATTGTAGTTAAACTACGGTAATCGCAAATTAGCCATTGTTTTGCTACACCAACCATAGTTTAATAATTGTATAGGCTGATAAAACCAAAGATTCTGTTCCAAATAAAACACTGTTTGTCACATAAGTTATACACATATATGGGAGACATTTTACATGATTTTTGTGAATTTACAAATATATATATATATATATATATTAATTACAAATATATAATATATATGTTGAAAAGTGAAGTTACAAATATATAACAAATATGTAACTTCACTTTTTTAAAAAATCCAAAAGCTGTTTTTAAAAACAAAACAACAATGGAATAAAATGCAAAAATTATATTTGTAACTTCACTTGTTTGTCAAAAATAAAATATACTGAATTATCAGCTATTATGATAGTGTTTGGTTCAATATATATTCAAACTAATTAATCCTTAAGTTTGAAATCAGTATGATTTAACTTTTCCCCTATTACAAAGAAAAATTGGATTCAAAATACAACAAATCTCATAAATCACAATTGAAATATTGTTAAAATTGTAACTGTCATTGATTTACCTCTGAAATTCTTTTAATAAAATAGCAAAAAATATATTTACAAGGAAGATGTAAGCAAAATCTCAATAGATCAATATAACCCTTCTAATCAAATTATATATTACTGTATTTCAGTAATGACAAATTTGGGGAGAGGACAAATATTTCAAAAATACAATATGAGAATTAAATTAAATTAAACTAGAAATGTATACCCTGGCTATTATACAATTTGCATACATACAAAATTTGAACCAGTTCTGTAGAATGGCTCATACATATATGTATATAGTATAAAGTACCTTTTTCACAGTGCAGATGGACTAAATTCATGAAAATATTAAGAACATCAGAGCACAAATATGTTCTTACCGAAAAGGCAGTTTATTTTGAAAACAAACTTTACAGTCATTACAGCCAAGGCACTATTACAATATTTTACGTCCATGCATGTTTAACCAGTTCAACATAAAAGATCAGTGCTTGCTCAAGGACCTTGTCCTTATTCTGGCAAATGTCACATAATGCAAATATACAATAAATGCACTTGAAAAAAAAACCTAAGAATTAATGTATCCCATATTTATAACAAACATTAAAAATGCACAGCATCCTTTTGGGACATACATACATCATAAATAAGTTATCAGTAGGCAGGAATGCCGTAGGGAAGAGTGTTTTTGGTGTCTGATGTTTTTATTTTTTGAATCATAGTGCATAGCAACATGACAAATAAAGAGCGTGGTTTATTATGTAAGCGTTTTTCCGCTGCAATGCTCGGCGTGAACATCAGTGAGGGTCTGAGCATATTCTGAACGCCAGTCCCTCTGGAAAATCTCCTGCATCTGGCTCTGAACGGTTTGCTGGCCCTGCCCTACTGCAGAACCTGTCTGATTCACAATGAGCCCAACCCCTGCCGTCTGGGTGAAGTAATTCTCAGACCAGTTAGAAGTTCCTGTAAAACACAATACAACAATCGGTCACCATAGCAGGGTTATGAAACTGACAATCGCTTAATTTCAAAACTCATATTCACAGCAATTCAATTGCAAATGTAAACATCGACTGTTTCTCTTGGCAGGCTTTTGATGATGCAGCGCCAAACCTGCCGTAATGTTGCTGGAATATTCAAAAGCATGCAAGTGAGATCATGCTGTGAAATTTGTATGTAGAGAGGAAACAGCTAACATACCAATGTAAACAACTCGATCAGTCACCATGTACTTGGCATGGTTGACACGTGCGAACGGGATCCTCTGCTGCTCTCGTGTTGAAGGCACCTCAAAGACTTTCTGTGAGATGAAACGTTTTAGACATTAAATCACCAGTGATGGCTGGATGAAAAGAAGACATTCAGAAGATGTAAAGTGCATACAGAAACGTACAGCCTGAATGTTGCAGCTCAGAGAGGGTTTGTTGAGCACTGATAAAGACTGGAGGAAGACGAACATGGCACCGGGAGAATGACTCCAACAACTGACCAACAGCTTCACCTCAACACCTCTCGCACATGCTGCCTCACGAAGAGCCGTGTCGATGACAGGCCAAAACCTAAATGACATAAAAGACACTGAAAATCATGGAAAACATCACAATAATCTTTCACATTGCATACAAACACTTTTCAAAAAGATGCTTTTTTTTGTTATCATTGTAATATTAATTAATTTTTACATTTATTTTTTTTGTTTATTTTCGTATTTTCTTTTTACATTTTTAAAATCATTTTGTTGTTATTTAAAAAAAGCTAGTTTTTTTTTTGTTTTCCATTTTTATTAATTTTTTTAATTTTGTTTTTGTCCATTTTTTTTCATATAGTTTTAGATCATATTGTTTTTTTGTTTTTTTTTATTTTTTAGTAATTTTCTGTGTTTTTGTTAATTTTTCTAAGATGTCTATGTAGTTTTTTTCTTTTTTATTTCAGTTATAGTTTTTATTTTTCTGTTTTCCATTTTATTAGAATTTTTTAGTCACTTTTCTGTGTTTTTGTCCATTTTTTATTAATTTTTGATCAAGGTTTAGTTTTATTTCATTTAGTTTTCATGTAGTTTAAGTTAAAGTTTAGTATCATTTAAATTAGTAATTTTAGTAATTTTATTGTGTTTTTGTTGTTAAAAAAGCTATTTATTTTTGTGTTTTCCATTTTTATTTCCATTTTTTGTCAGTTTGTTCTGTGTTTTGTCCATTTTTTTTTAACGTATATAAAATGTTTATTAATTTTTGATCAAGTTTTAGTTTAATTTTATTTAGTTTTAGATCAAGTTTAGTATCACTGGAATAGTTTTTGTTTTCTATTTTCTTTTTACATTTTTTTGTCACTTTGTTATGTTTTTGTTAATTTTTTTTAAATGTCTATGTAGTTTTTATTTCTTTTTATTTCAGTTTAGTTCAGTTTTTTAGTTATTGTAATTTCAGTAAATTTTTTTGTCCATTTTTTAAAAAAATATATATATAATTTTAATTCATTTTTTAAACATATTTTAGTTTTAAGAAATAGATAAGAAATGCTTTGTGGAAAAATATTTTATATTTATATTTTTTATTTTAGTTAAGTATTTTATTTTATCAAAAGAGAGAGAAGTAGTTCCGGCTACAGTGTTATTTCACAAGACACATGCAGTTCTGTTTATTAACCACTAGTTACGGACTGCAGCCTTAACCATAAAATCTCTATAATAAGTGTAATAAACAACCCTGACTCAATATCAGTTGGTAAAGCATACCGAATGGGCTCTGTGAACTGGGACGAAGGAAGGTAGTCCATCACAGACACATAGATGAACCGCTCAGCATCAGCAATTACTGAGAGGATGCTTGAGAGATCGTCAGAACGCCCATATGATGATAAAGGAGGAGGGGAACTCTACAAGAACAAATCAAACACTGTCAAATACATTTGTGCACACACTAAAAAAACACACATTTAGAAATGAATGAAAATGAACAAGGACATATACTGTCCATGCAATGTATTCATTAAAAAGCATTATTTTTTTGCATTGAAAAGGTGGTGATATGACAAAAAAGACAACGTTTCTACACAATACATTGAAATTAAAAATAGACACATGGAACAAATGTAAATCAGTCAGTCTAAAAGTTAGAAAATGAGTGGAAACGTGAACAGGTTGAATGAAATGATTACAAAACATGCAATGAAAACATATTATGAATGTGGTAAACGAAAACCAAACAAATGAAGTCAACTTGTGAGAGAAACACAACTCACAGACAAATAGACACGTGCAGGGACACCGTTGAATTTAACAGCTAATGGGTACTTAGAACTGGAGAGGGCGGAGAAACGGCCCGGCCAAAAAGGAGGCAGAGATCCATTCTTCTGAGCTCCAACTTCCCAGTAAACGTCAAATATCCGTGAGGCGTCCTGTGCTAGACAGCTGCAGTCCTCCACAGACACTCCAACCTCTTTCACCTGTTAGAAATATTGATTATACTTCAGTATATTCATGTATATTTTTAAGGATTAATTATTTTGGGTTAATAGGCATTTTGACATTCTAAAAAACTGCACTGGATAATGAATAAATAATAATAAATACTTAAAATAAATAAAATAAATACTTATTAATATTAAAATAAAACAAAATAAAATAATTAAATTAAAATATAGCTGCAAGCAGCAGTTACCTGGGTTCAAGCGCTTTTAAGCACATATGAAAAAAGACTGTATTTAGCAAGCCTGTAACAACCTAAATCAATAATTTAAAAAAGCATTTTGGGGAAATCCAGGTAATTTACCACAGAATATTATGTTTTTTAACATTTATGACTGTTACAGCACCAGCTGTGGTCCGATATCCTTAAAAATGACCATGTTTGTTTAGAATCACCAGTTGCATGTGCTCACCAGGTTTCGTGAAGTTTTGAGCTTTCTTTTAGGCTTTATAGGATTTTGGGAACATTTGACAGCAGTGGTTCTAAAGGTAAAGTTGTCTGAAATTAGGAATTCTATCATATGATATGAATATTGCGTGTATGTGGGGAAAAACATGCAATGTACAATCGTTTACACCCTTGAAAAATGTGATATCACCCACCATTGGTTGATTTCCTACCTTTGTGGCCGCAAGTCAAACAGGCCCACCGAGTTTCATTCTGATTGGTCTCCGTTAACCTTGTCTAACAGGTGCTCAAACTTCATTGGGCAATGACGGCCATGTTTTGTTTGAGATATGCAGATGTCCTTTTAGGCATTTGTGGCAATTTGGACCAAGACCGTGCTTAGCAATTTTCATGTTCCTAGGACAAATGGTTGTGTAGGTATAGCCATTTTTATGTTTTTTCCCTCAACCAAGTGGCCAATCTCCCCGATTTTGGTCCTGTGACCTTAGATTGAGCTCTTACATAAGTGTTCTGAGTTTGGCGAAGATATCTCATTCCGTTCGAGAGTTATAGGCATTTTACTAAAAGTGGCCCCGCCCCTCTCAAAAGTTTTGGCGTCCCTTTGCAACGGTGAGACGAAAGTTCAACATGTTTTTGATCATTATTAACCTAGAGAGTCCAGAGAATTGTACTGCATTGTACCTATGACTATTTTACAAAAGTAGCTTTTTTATGTCTTCTCAAGCATTTAACAAACAATTTAATTGACAGCAGTCGTTCTAGAGGCAAAGTTGTCCAAATATGTGTGAAAAATTGTATAATGTACAATCATTTACGCCTTTGAAAAATGCAATATCGCTCCCCCCCAGTGGCCGATTTCTGTCTAATTTCTCACAGACCGAGTTTCGTTCCAATCGACCTCCGTTAACCTTGTCTAATAGGTGCTCAAACTTCATTGGCCAATGGCGGCCACGTAACTGTCACTGTGGCACTTTGGACCAGCGATTTTCATGTTGATAGGACAAATGGTTGCGCAGGTATAGCCATTTTTATGTTTTTTCACTCTTACAGCACCACCAAGTGGCCAAGTCTTGCGATTTTGGTCCTGTGACCTCATATTGAGCTCTTACATAAGTGTTCTGAGTTTGACAATGATACCTCATTCCTTTTAGGAGTTATAGGCGTTTTACTAAAAGTGGCCCTGCTACTTTTGAACGTTTTGCTGTCCCTTTGGAACACTGAGTTGAAAGTTCAATACCCAATACCCAAAAAATTTAGTGAGCCAAGGATTCCAACAACATAAGGCACTTGAGCCTGTCACTGACAGTTTAGGAGTTATAAGCGATCTCGCACTTTTGATCGCTGTAGCGCCCCCGTCAGGCCGATTGGGGCGAGCCTTGGTGATGTTGTAGGCGGTGTGAGTACTACCATCCCTCCAAGTTTCAAGTCTCTACGACTTACGGTTTGGTCTGTACGATCAGTTTAATGTGGAGATTGCTGATCTTTGGCCATTCTAACAACTACAATAAGATTTCAGTGCTACACACTTGAACCTCTAATAAAATCGCACACACATTTACATGTCAAAGACCTGCGTGCATACTGACCATGCACATTAGCATATTAACAGAAAACTTTTGTCCCATCAGATAATGACACAGTGTCACTACATTTGGACATACCTGGGTAAGCGAACGCCAATCCATGTTTGCACTCCCTAAATACATGTGTTTCTTATCCACAACCCATAGTTTGGTATGCAAAATGCCTCCAGTGACGCTTTGCAGGTCAACTCCCCTGACCTCAGCCCCTGTGAGAAAGCACAAAGCAAGAAAACGTTTACTGTTTACCATTCTCAATGTACGTATTTTCACATGCTGCGCATGAAATCGGCACGCTGTTGTACCTGTTGCTACCAGTTCGTCTGTGTCTGCGATGTATTGCTGAGGGGCGTTTACAGCAATCTTCAACTTTACTCCGTTTGCTTCCAGTTGCTTCAGTTGGTTGAACACTTTTTTGCCCTGTAGAAAAGATATAAATGTAATGATCCTGTTAGATCATTATGCATTTAACAAATGTTCTAGAGTAAAATGTCCACAACAAAACATACCAGCACAGACGAGGGCTCAGTAAGACCCAAATCTGAATCTCGCAGTGTGAAATAGAAAGCACCAATGTGGACAGAGCGGTTTGCTTTGTTTAGTAGTTTAGTCCAAGCCTCTGCAATGCTAGGCAGGTGTGGCGAGCCGGAAGGGAAACTGAGGCCCTCAGGGACACTCTCAACAAGAGTAAGCCTGATAAAGAGTGTTTAGAAACACGTTAACATCTTAGACTCACTATTTTAATGGTTAGAAATATGAAAAGAACCTGTTTCCTCACCTACAGTCAGAGGTGCATGTTTCTTGAGGCATCCAGAAACTTTCCAACCAGTGGAGTTCAAGTTGTGTCATCAGGTGAGATACAGATTTAGGGACTCCATACTGCCAGATGTGCAATGTAAATCCACCCAAAAGGAGTAGAAGGGTGGGCAGGAGATAGAAAAGGGAACAGCTCCTTCCTTTTGTCTCCTAAAACAACAGAAAACTAGCGATTTTAAAATACATTACCAGTCAAAAGTTTTTGAACAGTAATATGTTTTTTTTTTTTAAAGAAGTCTCTTCTTTTTACCAAACCTGCATTTATTTGAAAGTACTGCAAAAACAGTAAAATGTTAAAATATTTTAAATAATTTTTAAACTATAAATTATAATATTTATGCAGTTTATTCCTGTGTTCAAAGCTGTATTTTTAGCATCATTATTCCAGTCTTCAGTTTAAGAAACATGTTTTATTATATTAATTATTATTATTATTATTATCAATATTTATAACAGTTGAGTGCATTTTTTCAGGATTCTCTGATGAATAGAAAGATCCAAAGATCAGCATTTATCTAAAATAAAAAGCTTTTGTAATATTATACACTATACCGATTAAAAAGATTGGAGTCAGTAAATTTTTTTTCTTTTTTGGGGGGGGGTAAAGAAATTATAAAAATTAATACTTTTATTTAGCAAGGATGTTTTATGTTGAAGATAAAGACATTTATAATGTCACAAACGATTTCTATTTCAGATAAATGCTGTTTTTTTGAGTAGCAAATTTGAATATTAGAATGATTTGTGATCTGGAGTGATGCTAAAAATTCAGCTTTGAAATCACAGAAATAAATTACATTTTAAAATATATTCAAATAGAAAACAGTTATTTTAAATAGTTATTTTTTGCTGTACTTTGGACCAAATAATTGCAGGCTTGGTGAGCAGAAGAGACTTCTTTAAAAAACATGATAAATCTTACTGTTCAAAAAACGTTGGACTGGTAGTGTAAACCAATATAAAATATAAAAAATTAAGACTTAAAGACTTTACTGATGCAAACATCTTTCCAACTAGATATATGTATATGTCTGTTAGTGATGTAATTACTGTGGCTGTTAAATTTCACACATTCTCTTCTGTTGAAATTCTATTCAGTTTTGATGGTGAAACAATACTTGTCAAGGCAACTAGTCGCAAAAATTTGTTTACGTATGCAAATCAGAGGTCAAATCACTTCAGAGAAAGAGATTCTGGTCTGCATACAGCTTGTACTGCAGTGTATGTTGTTCGTGTTTTTTTTAAAGAAGTCTCTTCTGCTCACCAAGCCTGCATTTATTTGATCCGAAGTACAGCAAAAACAGTAAAATTGTGAAATATTTTTACTATTTAAAATAACTGCTTTCTATTTGAATATATTTTAAAATGTAATTTATTCCTCTGATTTCCAAAGCTGAATTTTTAGCATAATACTCCATTCTTCAGTCACATGATCTTTCAGAAATCATTCTAATATTTTGATTTGCTGCTCAAAAAACATTTTTATTATTATTATAATGTTGAAAACAGCTGAGTAGAATTTTATCAAGTTACTCTGATGAATAGAAAGTTCACGAGAACAGCATTTATCTGAAATAGAAATCTTTTGTAACATTACAAATCTCTTTATCATCACTTTTGATCAATTTAAAGCATGCTTGCTAGATAAAAGTATTAATTTCTATAACCCCCTCCCTGAAGCTTTTGAATGGTATAGTGTATAATGTTACAAAAGGTTTTTATTTCAGATAAAAGCTGATCTTTGGATCTTTCCATTCATCAAATATAGTAAATCAGCATATTAGACTGATTTCTGACAGATCATGTGACACTGAAGACTGGATAATGATGCTGTAAATTTAGCTTTGATCACAGGAATAAATTACTTTTTAAAATAGAAAGAAGTTATTTTAGACAGTAAAAATATTTCACAATATTAAAAATCTTACTGTCCAAAAACATTTGATGCCTCTTCTCAACAAGCATGTTTTAAGTAGCACAAACTGGATTTATAGGATTAGTGGTTTGTTGAAATTTCTAACCCAACTAGTATTCTTGCTTTAACAAACACCATTAATTTTGCATGTTACGAAATACGATTCTCCTCACCTTGGAGGGTGTACATGTTTTGGTCTTGGTGTGTTTTGTCTGAGTAGTATTGGCAGTTTTGCCTCCCTGTTGTGTTTCTGTAAAGCATTTCTTACTATCTGAAGGTTTTTGGATCATAGTGGTTTCATCTTGACCACTAATTATGGATCCATCATCCTTATCTGGAACACATTCCACACATTTCACATCATTCCCTGTGACTCTGTTTTCTTCCGTCCAATGTGATTGGGATACATCTTCTTTTTCAAAGTCCTCTCTCAAATTATCTTCACCCTCTTGATCATCAGGTGCCTCGAGCTGATCAACAGAGGAGCATGAGCTCAGATCCTCTACGACGGCATCCTGCGCCAACATCTGCTCGTCTTCCGAAACGCTCTCTACGCTTGCGGTTTCGAATTCAGAAATGGGCTCTACGACAAGATCAGAGGTCTCAAAGACATTCCTGAGTGGGGGTCGCTTTAGTGGCATATCAAGCTGATCGGAGTCTTTTGTAATCTCAGGTGTTTGATCAAGAGATTGATTTATTTTCGGAGCCAAAAGAGTGGAGGCGTGACCCGAGATATCACCTTGAGAGAGAGTATCAGCAAGGCTTGTGTTTAAACGAACCGATGGCATGGGCAGTCCTGTTTCTCTCCCTCCAGATCCTGACATTTTTACTCTTCCAGCCTCTGTAGAGCCAGCTCTCTCTTTTTGGCCCTGGTGGATAGATTCATCCATCTTCGGCGATGACTCTGCACTCTGGATGGTGACTCGCTTGCGGCCCAGGGAGCTCTGAAAGGTAGGGATGCGGGACATCGGCGGTCTTCCTGGTTTATCATCCCTCCTCTCAAATGTTGCTTTCTCATTCTCATCCTCACCTAAATGTTCTCCTGATCTGAAATGTACATCCTCTGGTTCCTATAGCATAATTTGAAAGCAAAAAAATTATGTAATAGGTTTATACACATTTGCAGTTTGTATACACACTCTTTACTCTTTGGTACATACGGTATATGTGTACGTTTTTAGCAATTATCAAATGCAAGTGTGTGTTTAAAGCGCAAAGACTGTAGATAGATAATATGTTATATTTGGTGTATATATGTGTAATATATATGTAATTTGTTATATATGTGTATATATGTATAATGTTCTGTTTTTGTCCATTGTTTTTAAACATATGTATAATTTTTATTCATTTTTGAATAAGTTTTAGTTTCATTTTATTTAGTTTTAGATCAAGTTCAGTATCACTGGAACATATATTTTATTTTTGTATGTACTATTTTGTTTTTACATTTTTTAGTCATTTTGTTAATTTTTTAAAATGTCTATATAGTTTTTATTCCTTTTTATTTCAGTTTAGTTCAACATCTACTTTACTTTGATAATATAAAATACTTAACTAAACAAAAATACAAAAAAACAAAACAAAACAAACAAATATATATATATATATATATATGTGTGTGTGTATGTGTGTGAGACTGACAGTTTAGGATAAAAATAAGTTATTTTTTCAGCTAGGTGCCACAAAGCATTTCTTATCCATTTATTAAAACTAAAACATGATCAAAAATTAATTAAAATTATACAGAATTAAAAACAATGGATAAAAACAAAGAACGAAGTGACAAAAAATCAACTGAAATTATACACACACACACACACACACACATATATATATATATACAAACACACACACACACACACACACACACCACACACACATATACATATACAATTAGTTAAAGCTGCAGTCTGTAATTTTTTTGGTTCATAATTTACAAAATTTATATGAGTGACATCATTAATCCATTTTCCAAACCATGTTTTTGCCTTATCCTGAATCCAGTTTTTTTAGTACATACAGTAAATGTTATTAGCAATTATCAAATGCAAGTCTGTGTTTAAGGTGTGAAGACCTTTAGATAGATAGATAGATAGATAGATAATATATTATACTGGGTTATATATGCAAAAAAATGCAAAACGTGTATTTAAAGGGCAAAGACTGCAAATAGATAGATAGATAGATAGATAGATAGATAGATAGATAGATACTGTATAATCATCTCTATTTCCCTTAATCTCTTAATTCCAGACTAGTTATCCAGTAAACAGAAATTACTGTAACAACCGTTTGCCAAACCTCCAGTAACGTCCGAGAGTGTATGACAAACTACAATGCTTAAACGCTAAAGAAAACTCTTGTAACCGTTTTAAACACTAAACCAGCAAGTTTGAGACATAAGTTAGCAAGCAGGCTACTCACCATGACCACAGCGAAGAACTGCTCTCAACTTATCCGTAACGAGTAACTATTTTTAAAATAAAAACGTGCAAACACAATGTCCGACAAATAGTATGAGGACAAACTTGTTGTCGGTCCGGTTGGGCGGCTGCTTTTGAAGAGAATGAGGTTTGTAAGGGCGATGCTGTCTCTGTCTGCGACGTGGCTGCAGAACTACAGCACACAGTGCGGTACAGTGAAGAAAAAAGAGAGCGAGCGAGAGAGAGAGAGAGAGAGAGAGAGACAGAGAGAGACAGAGAGAGAGGAAAAAGTGAGGAAGAACCTCGCCTATACTGTGAGTTCATACGTTAAAACCCTCCTCTGACTCACAGCTTTTGAATCTGTACTGCTGCGAAACATAACACATAACAAAGTTATGAAATGATGAGCTCATCTATTACAGTTGCGTGAAGGCGTAACATACAGTTTTATTAATTAAAGCAGAATGTTGATTCGAGCGTCTTAATCATGTAACGAAACACAGGTATAAATGCTAATGACAGAAATGCCAGCTGAACTGACGGTTATTGATGGTGTAAAATTGAACTAACCGCCGTTTCCTGTTCTTAATACAGCGCGGTAAAGCAATGGGCGTTTTTGTCATGATAGGTCTGCTTCCTGCAAAACTGCAAACCACGCCTAATGTCACAAGCCACGCCCGCTAGATACTGTCAATAACTTATAAACCACGCCCGCCGTTTACAGCCTGCAGCCGGCAAACCACGCCCACAAAGTCATCTCCTTACATTACGCTATCAGTTTTCGAGATGGCACAACTCTCTTTGTTCCGCTTTCCACTTATTTTAAAACATTTTAATTTTTAAAACTCTTTTGTACTTCTACATTTTGTGGGGGGAAGTCAAATAAGTGTGCGCTTTGTGTGGTGGGCGTGGTCTCGCATGAAATGTAAGCCGAGTTTTGTTTATGTTTTTCATTACTAGCATGTACAGCTAGATGTCGCCAAGAGCTGTGAGTCGGTTTGATAACGCAGCGCATAAACAAGAGCAGTGATGAGGAAAAGGATTTATCGGATTTGGTACGTGGTCTTAGATATTTGTAAGGTAATGTTTGGTTTAATTTAGTAACATTTAAAACAACTAAAAACATTTGTCGCTTATTTCAAAACCGGTCCGAACTAACGTTACCAAACTGATTTTAAACTCAATCTAGCAACGTTAGCCGCTCAGCTAGCCACTTTAGATAAGTCTAAAGTCAGTTTAGTATAAATCTTTGACTGTTAGAGATCATTATGTTACATAAACTATTATGTTTTGTGCTTTACACTAAATCTACCTGGTAGGTTTAGCGAATAAAAAAAAGTCGAACTGTCATCGATGCGCGACTGTCAAAAATCAGTTACAGTTACAATAACTGACTTTGTTTTGAGACAAAATATGCTTTTGTTTTGGATTAGACAGACGGTTTTATTGATATCAGTGTGAATGTTTTGAGTTGTTGTTATGTAAGCCTTGGCTGTGTTGATTTTAGCTCAATTTTACTTTCATTTTTATTTTTCAGGTGTGCAACTGTGGAATTCTGAGAAATGACATTTCAGATGTTTGTTTTTTTCTTCGTTTTGTAGTTTGATCCTGACGGAATATTATATAGTGAATTAGACTAGTAACATGCCCAAATTTTGTTTTTCCTTTTTGTTAATATGATTTATGTTGACATTTTACACTCGTTTTGTTTTAGTTTATTTTAAAGCTTTGATCTATGCAGTGTTTTATATCATTTTAGCTTTTTATTTACATTCATCATCATAATGCACACTCCAGTTCCACCTTCCCCCATGAAACCAGCTGTGGCCCCATCAGTAGAGCTGGGTGTCACGGTTCTTTACACTTGTCTTTATGGGGGTTTATTTTTAGTCGTATACATTCAGCTTTGGCTGCTGTTACTCTATGGGCATAAGCGATGGAGCTACCAGAGTATTTTTCTTTTTCTTTGCCTGTTCTGGGCAGCGCTTCGCACAATACTCTTCTCGTTTTATTTCCGTAATGCCCTTGCGGCCAACCACCTGCCCACTCCAGTCTACTGGCTCCTTTATTGCTTCCCTGTGTGCTTGCAGTTCTTCACCCTGAGTCTATTCAACCTTTATTTCACTCAGGTAAAGCAAGATTCATAGGAGTTTGTTTGCATAGTTGAGAAAATAATCCACTCCCTAATAACACTGTTTCATTTTGACAGGAGTTGCTGAAAGTTAGAAGCGTGTTCAGCATTGATCCCAGGAAAGGACTGTGAGTGGATTTTCATACTAGCATGTTTATGGATATCATCTGGTTATTTGTTTAATAAGAATTGTGTGTGTGTGTGTAAACTTTGACTTCTAGACGGGTGGCTCGGTGCATGTATGTCACCATGAGCGTCATCTTCCTGTGTGTCAATATAGTTTGCGCAAGCCTCGGTCAGCATGGTGGTTCCGGTGGAGATGGTGAAACTACATGGAGGCTGGTTCTGGTTCGGGTACTGGTTAATGACCTGCTGTTCATTCTGGCAGCTGTGTGTCTGGCAACGTCGCTGCTACTCTTAACTCGATCCTCGCCTCCCACCACCCCTTACCTACGCAGTAAAGTACGTACTTTGCAAGTTGAATAGTGAGTAATAGAAATTACTGACCCTCAGGGCATCCGAGATGTAGATGAGTTTGTTTCTTTATATAATTTAGCTCTGCATCACTTGCTCACCAATGTATCCTCTGAAGTGAATGGGTGCCATCAGAATGAGAGTCCAAACAGCTGATAAAATCATCACAATAATGCACAAGCCACACCACTCAAGTCAATCAGATATTGTCTTGTGAAGTGAAAAGCTGTGTGTTTGTCTGTAATAACACTTCCTCCACTGGAAAAAGCAATATGAATATATTTGTTTAGATCTGTTTTGGACTGTTTTCACTTATAAACTGATTTGTGCGTATTTCTTTCCTAATTCAGACCAGATGACTTTTTCACTGGAGAAGGCAATATTATGAGTATATTAGACAAGCAGTGGTTTAACGTTAAAATGCCTTAATGATGGATTTGTTTCTTACAAACATGCAGCTTTCCGCTTCTCAAGATGTTAACTGATAGATTGTGTTGTGGATTACTTGTGGATTATTGTGATGTTTTTATCAGCTGTTTGGACTCTCATTCTGACGGCACCCATTCACTGCAGAGAATCCATTGGTGAGCAAATTATCATTTTTGTGTGAAATACTCTTTTAACCTTAAACAGTAGTTGCATTCTATTTTACGTCTGTAATCTGAAATATTCTGATATATTTTGCAGTACGGACATAGACATCAAAATGTCTTTGCTTAACAGCTTCTGTTAAATAAATAATTAAATATACACTACCAGTCAAAAAATTTTGAACAGTAAGATTTTTAATGTTTTTTAAAGAAGTCTCTTCTGCTCACCAAGTCTGTATTTACTTGATTCAAAGTACAGCAAAATTGATTTTGATTGATTGACAAAAAACAGTAAAATTACTATTACTATTTAAAATAACTATTTTTGTTTGAATATATTTTAAAATGTAATTTATTCTTGTGATCAAAGCTACATTTTCAGCATCATTACTCCAGTCACACAATCCTTCAGAAATCATTCTAATATGATGATTTGTATTATTATTATCAATATTTAAAACAGCTGAGTACATTTTTTCAGGAAAGATCCAAAGATCAGCATTTATCTGAAATAAAAAGCTTTTGTAACATTACACTCTATACCATTCAAAAGCTTGGAGTCAGTATATATATTTTTGGGGAATGAAATTATGGAAATGAATACTTTTATTTAGCAATAATGCTTTAAATTGGTCAAAAGCGATGATAAAGACATTTACAATGTTGCAAAAGATTTCTATTTCAGATAAATGCTGTTCTTCTGAACTCAGAAGAAACCTGAAAAAATTCTACTCAACTGTTTTCAACATAATAATAAATGTTTTTGAGCAGCAAATCAGAATATTAGAATGATTTCTGAAGGATCATGTGACTGGAGTAATGATGCTAAAAATTCAGCTTTGAAATCACAGGAATAAATTACATTTTAAAATATATTCAAATAGAAAACAGTTCTTTTAAATAGTAAATTATTTCAAAACTGTACTGTTTCTCCTGTGCTTTGGATCAAATAAATGCAGGCTTGGTGAGCAGAAGAAACTTCTTTAAAAAACATTAAAAATCTTACTGTTCAAAAACTTTTGACTGGTAGTGTATATAGGATCAATTTTGATTAAATATTGATTTTAACATTTAGATCCTTGATAATCTACTGAATCATTTTGAATCTTATTTGACGCTCATGATAAACACAACAAACTTTGGTCCCAAATGGTTATTGCAGCTATTTATTTAGTCTTGTGCTTGCAGGGGCTTTGGCGGACTGCGGTGCTGGGCGCAGGTGTCATCTTCCTCTTCACTAGCAGGGCGTGCTACAATCTTGCTGTGCTGTTTTTGTCTCAGAATCATAAAGTAGAGGCCTTTGACTATGACTGGTACAACATCTCTGATCAGGTGGGCAGTTGCACTTTGTTGGTTGCAAATGAAAAGGTGTTACAGTCACTGGTCAGTTTGTCATATTCAGTGTTGTTTTCAAAGGCTGACCTTCAGAGTGAGCTTGGAGACAGGGGCTACATTATCTTCGGAGCCGTTCTTTTCATTTGGGAGCTGCTTCCTACAGGCCTGCTCATTCTCATCTTCAGAGTTCGTCAGCCTCCTCAAGAAAAGGTCTGCTGATTATGCATTTTTATACGCCTATTGCATGTCATTTTAGTTTAATACACTATCATTCAAACGTTTTGGGTCAGTGCTTTTGTTTAACCCTTTAACTGTCACTCCCATTTTTGAACACAGGCATAAAAATGCACTATCCAGACTTACATTTTTATAATTCATGAATGAAAATGTTTTGTAATATGATTATGATGTACATTTTCCATGGTAATGCAATGTCTGATTTTAAAATGCCTTTAAAGGATGAATTTTGAGATTTTGAGCTGATATATAATTTCTTATGATATCTAAAGTGTGATAGGGAAAAAGGCAACGAAGAAAGTCTTTTGTGACAAAGGTCAGAACTCATGTTATGATGTACATTTTTTAAGTGGCACTCTTGACATGTATGAATCTATTACTTTTCCTACATAATTTCTAACACAAAAATATGGTAATAGACCTTTCCAACAATGTATAGTTTATCATGATTAGATTAGGATTTATTTGTAATATGGTGAAGTAAACTTAGGTGTCCCACAGGGGGGACGTGACAGTTAAAGGGTTAAATATTTTATACTCATTTCTATTTATCAAAAAAAATCCTGAAATAAATGTATTAAGGTTTTCACTAAAATATGAAGCAGCACAACTGTTGACAGTAATTGATAATAATAAAAAAATGTTTTTTGGAACAGTAAATTAGTATATTAGAACGATTTCTGAAGGATCATGTGACACTAAAGACTGGAGTAATGATGTAATGAAAATGTAGCTTTGAAATCACGTGTATAAATTACATTTTAAAATATATTCAAATAGAAAGCAGTTATTTTAAGTAGTAAAAATAATTCAGAATTTTACTGCTTTTGCTGTGCTTTGAATCAAATAAATGCAGGCTTGGCAAGCAGAAGAGACTTCTTTAAAAATCTTACTGTTCAAAAAGTGGTATTTAATCAATTATTTTTATCCCCACAAATATAGTAAAATCAGTTTTATGTCATCGCATGTATAAAATGTTCAAAAATGGGCACAAAAAATGACTGTCACGTCATCAAGCTGTCTGCTTTGTTGTTTATTTCAGAACTGCAGCCCAGCGATGTGCAACACACGAGGCTCGCGCTCATATTTCTTTGACGATCCTCGTGGAATGGATGACGACACTGGCTCTTTCTGGAGTCACAGTATTAATCCTCATAGCAGGTAATCAGGCTTTATTACAGCTCAGATATTTAACATTGAAGGGGTCATCGGATGCCCATTTTCCACAAGTTGATATGATTCTTTAGGGTCTTAATGAAAAGTCTATAATATACTTTGGTTAAAAATTCTCAATGGTAGTGTAAAACAACACCCTTTTTACCTTGCCAAAATCAGCTCTGCAAAAGTCTTCCCATTCTGGTTGAGGCTGCTTTAAATGCAAATGAGCTCTGCTCGCCCCGCCCCTCTCTTCTCTCTGTGGAGTGACGAGCCTGTTTACTTAAGCTGCTCTAACTAGCACGTTAATAGGAAAGGCGATCGCAAAGATTCATAAATAAACCCTTATACTCACTTCTGCTGTAAGTGAAGCTGGATCACAAATGATTCGCATGAACATAGATGGATATATGTAGATCGGGAGGCGCATTCCATTCACAAACAAATGTAATCCACTGCATCTTCAGAGGCTCAGATGTCGGGAGTAAATGACGACCACTATGTTCATTATTACATCCAGCAACACAACACCTCAATCAGAGATATTCTTGTCTAACTTACATCCCTGCTCCGGCATTGAAACAAAGAGGGCGCTCATGTCAATCAACTATGGTGGGAGCAGCCTCTGTCAGTGTGACGCCACACCGACAGGCATCTGAGAATGGCTCGATTTGAAAAAGGGGATATTATTTTTACAGATTAATTAAAAACCATTGCATGGATTTTTATCATTATAGGGTAGAACTTAGCATCTGATGACTCCTTTAAAAAACTTGTAATTTAAAACCAAGTCTCTGCATCAACAGCTGGTTTGGATCCGGCGAGACGACTCCACTCCTCTTCAACAGGACTCAGCAGAGCAACCAGCACCACTCTCTTTACTCCACCCCACAGACCTGACCACTATGAAAAGCTACAGAGATCTTCTCTGACCATCTCAGGCGATAGTACAGCATTACCTCTTCCTGTTGAGTAGCTCAATAGGCTTGTTTGCACTAATGTTCATCAGAAGCATCTGTATTTCTGAAATTGCACCTTGACTTTTTAAAGCTGACCACAGTTAGACTAAATGCTTGTGATAAAAGGGACCAGTTGGTGATGACCACATTTATCTTTTAATCATATATAAGGGTAACCTTGAAATGTATTAACGGATGTTATTTTTCTTTTTGGACTGACGTGACGTGTGGCCAAGTATGGTGACCCGTACTCAGAATTTGTGCGCTGCGGTTAACCCATCCAAGTGCACACTGTGGGATGATGACCTTTAAATGCTGCGTATGGAAGCAATAATTTTGGTACTAACCTTGTGCGCTGATATTTGTCAATTTATTTTAATAAAAAACTAATTTAAACAGTTTCATGTTTTATTTTGCGGTTTACATATTTACACTAGCAAAAGTTTTTGGACTTTTGCTAGTGTCAGGCCTGCATTTATTTGATCCAAAGCACAGCAAAAACGGTGAAGTTTTGAAATATTTTTACTATTTAAAAGAACTGTTTTCTATTTGAATATATTTTCAAATGTAATTTATTGGTGTGATTTCAAAGCTGAATTTTTAGCTTCATTACTCCAGTCACATGATCCTTCAGAAATCATTATAATATTCTGATTTGCTGCTCAGAAAACATTTATTATTATTATTATGTTGAAAACAGCTGAATAGAATTTTTTCTGGTTTCTTTAAATAGAAAGTTCAAAAGAACAGCATTTATCTGAAATCTTTATAACAGTATAAATGACTTTATCATAATTTTTGATCAATTTAAAGCATCCTTGCTAAATGAAAATATTAATTTCTATAAAAAAAGTATATGTATATAAGCTTTTGAATGATTGTGCATGTTACAAAAGCTTTTTATTTCAGACAAATGCTGATCTTTGGATCTTGAAAACAAAATGTACTAAACTGATAATAAAAAGGTTTCCGAAGGATCATGTGACACTGAAGACTGGAGTAATAATGCTGAAAATTTAGCTTTGATCAAGGGAATAAATTATATTATTAAATAAATTCAAATAGAAAGTAGTTATTTTAAATAGTACAAATATTTTACAATTTTACTGTTTTTTGCTATACATTGGATGTAAAACTTACTTTTGACTGGTAGGGCAGATTTTGTCGTCAGAATTTCAGAAAATACCAAAAAACAACAACAACAAAAAAAAAACAATTTGCTGTAAAAAGAAATCATCATTTGGTCATAAAAACATAATTTTATCCAATTAAAGTAATTATCATCTTATGTTAATGTTAATTATTATAGTTTGGGTTAGATATGATTATTTTAACCTTTTTTTAAAAAGTCTTCTGTGCTCACCAAGAATGCATTTATTAAAAACTATATTATGAAATATTGACATTTAGATTTTATTTTCTATTGCTAATTTATTCCTGTGATGCAAAACTGAATTTTCAGCATCATTACTCCAGTCTTCAGTGTCACATGATCCTTCAGAAATCATTCTAATATGCCGATTTGGTGCTCAAGAAACATTTATTAGCAATGTTGAGAACAGTTAATCATGACTGATATTTTTGTGGAAACTGTGATACGTTTTTGTTCAGGATTTAAATCAGATTTGAAATAGAACTATTTTGTAACATTATACATTTTTTTACTGTTACTTTTAATCAGTTAAATCGTTGCCGAGTAAAGGTATTAATAAAAAATAATAGACGTGTCTGTTTCGAACAATTTATTGTGCATTATGTACAGATCCTCCTATTAAAACACTTTATACATTATGTACAGGAAGTTAATTTAGATATTTGGTTCATGGTTACCTTTTTACCCATAACCAAAGTTGATCTAAGAAAAGAATCTATTATGTAACGCTAGAAATAATGAAAATACACAAAGAAGGGGAAAACATCAAGTTTTAAGGGCACACGAGAAATCAACAGACCTTGTTTCTCTGAGAGACAGAAATCACATTCAGAGAGGAGATTCTTACCAATACTCGGTTCAGACGTCACAGTGGACTTTCAAGGTGCGAGGCTCTCTTATCCTTTCTATCTTCAAGCATGTTATCTCCCGTACACGTTACAGTGACAAACCCTCCATACACCGGGAAGTGCCTTGATGTGCCCGATTTAAATTAACATCTAAGAACACATGAACTTTCCTCAGATAATCTGACATCTCAACATGCCCAAGTGCCCATGAGTCCGTAAGAAGCATTTCTACTGTCAGAAGTCAAAATTGCGCGTGTAAATGGATCACGTCATCAGTGGTCAGGAGTGTTGGCGGTCTCCAGTTTACGCAGGCGACGTCGTCTCAATTCAGCAGCGTTTGGCTCACCGTCATCTTCATCTTCGTCTCCCTCCTTCCTGTCATTGTCCACTCCTGTGGTTGAGTCTGGTGGAGAAAAGCCTGTAGCTCCATTTACAGATCCATCTATGAACAAGAGAATACAATGACACTGGTATTAACATACAACTGCTCACACTACATGTAATATCCCATTAAATATAACTATTGAGGTCAAAAGTTTACATACACAGTGCAGAATATGCAAAATGTTAAAGTAATGAGGGATCATACAAAATTCATGTTTTTTATTTAGTACTGACCTGAATAAGATATTTCACATAAAAGACATTTACATAAAGTCCACAAGAGAAAATAATAAAATGACCCTGTTCAAAAGTTTACGTGCACTTGATTCTTAGTATTGTGTTGTTACGTAAATGATCCACAGCTGTTTTTTGTTTAGTGATAGTTGTTGACGAGTCCCTTGTTTGTCCTGAACAGTTAAACTGCCCACTGTTCTACAGCATTTGTGTGTATTTGAACCCTTTCTAACAATGACTGTATGATTTTCAGATCCATCTTTTCACTTTGAGGACAACTGAGAGACTCATTAGCAACTATTACAGAAGGATTAAATGCTCACTGATGCATTAAGAGCCAGGGGGTGAAAACTTTTGAATAGGATGAAGATGTGTACATTTTTCTTATTTTGCCTAAATATACACATAAATATACACATTTGAACCATCTGTAATAGTTGCATACGAGTCCCTCAGTTGTCCCCAATGTGAAAAGATGGATCTCAAAAATCATACAGTCATTGTTGGAAAGGGTTCAAATGCACAAAAATGCTGAAAAACCAAAGAATTTGAGGGACCTGAAGGATTTTTCTGAAGAACAGCAGGCAGTTTAGCTGTTCAGGACAAACAAGGGACTCATGAACAACTATCACTAAACAAACAAACATCTTCTGATGATCATTCAGGTAACAACGCAGTATTAAGAATCAAGTGTATGTAAACTTTTGAACAGGGTCATTTTTATAAAATCAACTATTATTTTCTCTGGTGGACTATATGTAAACATCTTTCATGTGAAATATCTTATTCAGGTCAGTACTAAATAAAAAATAGCATGCAATTTGGTAAAATAATTAACATTTTGCAGATTCTGCAAGGTGTATGTAAACTTTTGACCTGAACTGTACATCTACAGTTACATGAATTTCAACATACTAAACAATCCAACTGAAGTGCGTAGACCAAAAACCAAAAAAGTTTCCCAAAAATGAAAATACTTGAAACAAGTCTGCAACTCTCAAAAATCTAAAATTACAATTGTAAGTAATTTACTGAAAAAACAAGGCAACAAGCCAACGTTTTCCATTTTGGCGCTACTAAGTGAACTGTGTCAGTGAATGAAATGACAGTTTTGCATTTTTGCTCTGAAAACAGAAGCACATAGCATAAATTTATGCTTTAACTTAAAATGGAAATTTTATACCTTATTACAGTTAGTCGATCTAAACTGGTGATTGTGCATGAAAAGCTGTCAAACATGTCAGTACGCAAATGAGTGCTCTGAACTTATTTTACCCAGTGCTTTTTTTATTTGGGTTGTGCAGGGGTACTATTTACGTGCACGTGTCTCTAACATGATCCTTCAAAAATCGTAAATCAATATGCTGATTTGGAACCTCAGTTATTAATAATGGCTCTAACTATCATCATTGCTAGAAAGAGTTCTTGCCGCTTAATATTTTTGTGCAAACTGATCTTTTTTTTTTTTTTTTAGCATTCTTCGATCGCTTTTAAGCAGTTTAATGCATCCTTGCTGAATAGAAGATTTTCTTTCAAATGGTAGTGCATCACCATTTTTTTTCTAAAAATATTAAGCAGCAGCAACCTTTTCAACATTCATAATACTAAATGTTTTTGTTGAACAATCATTGAACAATCATGTGACACTAAAGACACACACACTCATATATTAACTTAATTTAAGACGTGGCATAATTCTACTCACCGCTCTGAGCCTCGTTCTCCTGACTGGGAATTTCCATGTTGCCCGTGGAGGAAGAGGACTCCACATTCACTGACGTACTCGTCTCTCCAGCATTGCTTTCTGATCTAGGAGGACTAAACAGAAAGTAAAAAAAAAAAAAGGGAAGAAAAAAAAAAAACGGGGATTTCAGAGGTAGGAACCAGACAGGCCACTTTTTAATCACACCTTATGCCATGTTTGCATACCTTAACGTAGCCACCGTGCTGAGGTAGTGGTGAATGTTGAGCATGGCGGCATCCAGCAATGTGTGGATGTTGTGAAGGCACTGCAACCTGGCTTCCAAACCTCGCCTGCCTTCCTGCTCCAGTTCTCTGAGCTCGGCCTCTGACATGGTGGACAGAGTCGACGGTGGCGGCGGCATGGATGACACTAGTAATCACAGGGGTCACAGATTACTCAAATATATCTTGAAATATAGCTGCAAGCAGCAATTACTGGGGTTCAAGCACTTAAGGCATTTAAGCATATAAGGAACAAGACATTGTTTTAACATGGCTGTAACCACATAAATCAATGATTTGAAAAAGAATTTTTGGCAATTCCAGGTCATTTACCACTGAAATATGTTATAGACCCACCTATAGTCATATTTTCATAAAATGTAGCTTGCTTGTTTAGAATGATCTGTCGCATATGTTCACCTAGTTTCATGAAGTTTAATGTTTTCATTTAGGATTTATAGGCTTTTGGGAATTATTGGCTACGTCCCTGTAAAAGTGACCTTGTTGTAGCTTACCTAAGTGTAAAGTTGAAATTATTTTTTTAATAATTATGGATCTAGGGAGTCCAGGGAATTGTACTGCAGTGGTTTTGTTGAGATTGAGCGAAAAACCTTGGGCTAGTTTGCAAAAGTAGCCTTTTTAAATAATTAAATATTTAATGAACAATTTGATAGACAGCAGTCATCCCAGAGGCAAAGTTGTTCAGATTAAGGAGATCTATCATATGATATGAAGACCTAGTGTTTGTGTAAATATATGAACAATTTAAGGTCATTTACAATTAAAATATTGTGTTTTGGAAGACATTTGTTTGATTGTTAAGAAGTTAAGAGTCATCTGTCACAAGTTTTCACCAAGTTTTGTAAAATTTTGAGTTTTTGTTTAGGTTTTATAGGCTTATGGGTATATTTTTCTAAATGACCTCGTTATAGCTAACCGAAGGATGACTAGTTTGCAAGAGTAGGTTTTTAACATAATTGAGAATATTTAATGAACAATTTGATTGACAGCAATCATCCTAGAGGCAAAGTTGTTTAGAATGAGGAGATCTATCAAATGATATGAAGATCTACTGTTTGTGTGAATATATAACAATTTAAGGTAATTTAAAACTAAAATATTGTGTTTTTAAAGACTTTTTTTACTATTATAGTGCCACCTATGGTCCAATATCCATGAAACTTTGCATGCTAGTTGAACTTGTGAGTCCAAAAATTCTCAAACGTAGGTTAACATAATTGAGAATATTTAATGAACAATTTGACTGACAGCAATGGTTCTTGAGGCGAAGTTGCTCAGTATGAAAAGACCTATCATATGATATGCATATTGTGTGGATGTGTGATTACAGAGGCATAAAACTCGTTAGCGCCAACTAGTGGCCGATTTCTTTCAAAATTCTTACAGAACCAAGTTTTTACAAACCCACCAAGTTTTGTTCCAATCAGCCTCCATTAAGATTGTCTAACAGGTTATTTGCCAATGGCGGCCATGTTTTTTGAGATATGCGAATGTCCTTATAGACACTTGTGCCACTTCGGGCAAAGATACAACTATTGGTTGTGTAGTTATAGCTGTTTTTATGTTTTTTTCCATCTTACAGGGCCATCAAGTGCCAAAACTGACTTTTTTTTTTTATTTGACCAAAAATTTAGCTCTTACACATGTATACCAAGTTTGATGAAGATATCTTATTCCGTTCATGAGTTATAGCCATTTTAGTAAAAGTGGCCCCGCCCCTAATGAAAGTTTTGGAGTCCCTTTGCGACCGTGAGTTAAAAGTTAAAGGTCTGCAGTGGTTTGGTTCCGATTGGGACGAAAAACCTAGAACTAGTTTACAAAAGAAGACTTTGAACATAACTCAGAAATTTGAGTCTATGACAAACAGTCTAGGAGCTATGGCCAAAAATGTCTGAAACTTTTGTTTTTTAGCACTGTAGCGCCCCTGTTTGGCCAACTGGGGTGAAACTTTGTCAACCTCTCCCCAAACTGAGCTATACCATCTAGCCAAATTTCAAGTCTCTCGACTTTACGGTTTGGTCTGCATGTTCAGTTTTAGGGCGGAAGAAGAACAGCACTACGTGCTTGAACCCTAAAAAATATTTATTTTCAATGATGTATGATATTATAATGCTGCATTTTGACATACTAAAGGGTGGAGGTGGAGGCATCGGCAGCCATGGAGCTGATGGGAAAGGTGGAGGCATGGAGAATGGGAATCCAGGCATTGCTCCAGGAGCAGCAGAGGCACCGTCTGCATTTGGCTGCGTCGAGCTGCTCGCTCCTGAATCTACACAACACCATGTGAAAATTATGAGAATTTTAAGTATTCCAGCTTTTCACAGTGAGGTAGAGTAGACAAAAGCTGCTGACCTGCTCCCTGTGGCTGCGTTCCAGCAGTGCTGGTCTGTGGTGCGTCAGTAGCTGCTTGTGCACCTGGAGCAGCAGGAGGAGGTGCGCCTGGGAAGGGACCCCAAAAGGGAAAGAGGCCTGGAGGAAACTGAGGCATCATTCCTGGAGCAACTGTGGAGAAGAGTAAACATGGTTTATGGTACACAAATAGACATGTCAGCAAATTAATCAGCCTGGTATTGATGTCTTTACCATTGACAGGTTGAGGCACGGGGGCATTAGCAGGAGCAGCAGGGGCGGGTGCTTGTGCAGGAGCTGGAGCAGGAGTCTGGTTTGGCTGAGATGCTCGGAGGACGTCCATACGACAGGTCGGACACGTCTGCTGTCTTTGGAACCATGAGCGAAGACAACTGCAATGAGAGGAACAAACAGTTCAGGATATGCATGCAAATGTCAACACTAAAAAAAAATTTTTTTGAACAGATTTTCAATGGACATGAACCTTGAGTGAAATATGTGGTTGCATGGCAGTTTTTTGGCTCCAGTCACCATCTCTTCTCTGCAAATGATGCACACATTGTCGGTGGCTTGCAAGTCTTCGGGGGTGGCATCTGGATAGCTGTAACAAAGCATGACAGTCATTGATAAATACATTATAAGTATTACTAAAATGATAAAGACTAAACATATTATAAACATAATAAAATACTAAATAAAATTAGCTAAAAAATGTAAAAAATAATTCAATCTAAAGATATTGGGTTTTTTTTCCAGTTTTTTTAAAAAATGAATACTAATTCATGCAAAAAAAAAAAAAGTATTAAAAACACGAAAAATGAAAAAGCACATTACACATTAATAGATTTTAGATTATTTCAGAAAGATACTCACAGAGTATAAACACAATTTTAATAAATCAAAACACAAAAAAATGAATACTACAAATATTAAAATGGCCCAATATTAAGAACAGCATTAAATGCACAATAACAAAAACAAAACAAAACAAAAAACACATACAAATTTTTAAACAAATAAAAACATAAATAATTTCAGTTTAATTAGTTTTCAGCTTTTTTTCCCAGTATTCATAAATCAATACTAATTCATTTAATAAAAATAAAAATAAGACTGTTAATAAAAGCTGTCCATAAAAATAAGAAAAATTAAAAAGCACATTGCACATTAATAGATTTTAGACTATTTTAGAAAGATACTCACAGAGTATAAATACTATTTTAATGATTATAAATTAAAATTGTAAAAAAGAAAACAAATTATTGAATAGCACATTAAACATAGCCCAATAGCATTTTACAATTTTTCTAAACATAAAAGAAAAATGGAAAAAATAAAATAAAATGTTTATATTTCAGAAAGATACCTCACAGAGTATAAAAATTAAGTATAATATAATAGATATTTTAATAATTAAACTGTAAAAGCAAATAAAAAAAATTCTAAAACAAATAATAAAATATTAAATGCACTGAACACAAAATAAAATACAATAAAATAAAATTAAAAAACGCAAAATAAAATACAAATACTAATGGAAAACTTTTGAAAAACAGTATATTAATAAAACAAATAAATAAATAACTCTTAAAAGATATTCAAAATGATTCCAGAGAGATACTCACAGAGTATTCATATTACGAATGGCTCGTCGAGACATGATGGCGTCTGTTACTGCCTTCTTGAACTGCCTGAAAAGATAAACATTTTGCAGGGGACAAAAGAGTAAGACAAAGTGTTGTAATTGTTGACAAAACACACCAGCATAGCTGGAATCTGACGACTGATCACTCACCTCATTGCGAGATACATGGGTCGAATGGCAAACAGAGGGAAGGTGTGCACTTTTATCATTATGGTCATGAACGCCATATACAAAAGCACCTTGATGAAACCTGAAGGATAAACGTCATATCAGTCAGTCTGTGAATGGGCTATTTGGAAACAACCATTCCATGCTGTGGTTTTCTAGGATGTACCTGTAAAGAGCTCTGTGTACAGCATGTAGACGGCTTTATTGTCCCATGGATTCTCACTCTGCAGGTCAATTGTATGTAAGGTGTACTTGATGAAGGTGGTGAGGACCATAGTCATCAGAATCGCATACTGAAAGACAAACCGAAACGCATCCACAGCATTCATATTACTGTCAAACCATTGCTATTTTAAATCTCTAGTAGTAGAAAATACACTCTAATGTCTAAATTGGCTCTGCAGGATCTCCCTCAAGCTAAAACTAGAATTAAACTGATGCTCACCTCAAATCCAAACACCAGCTGCACTGACGCTCCTCTTGTTATAATGCTATGACACGCATGATTGACAAACAGAAAGTCTAACACTCCCAGCAACACCATTAGAGCTGCACCAGAGATAAAAGAACATTAGTGACACGCTCATCAAATGATGCAACACCACAACGGAGAATTCAAATAAGGCAGTCTAATGCCTTGAAATTCAAGATACAGGTGCAGCTCAAAGATTTGCATATCCAAACAAAATGAGTTAGCAAAGTAGTTTCATATATAAAAGGGAAGTAAGAGATATATTTGCTGCGACAGAATAAAGGCAGAAGCAAATCTAGTGATAAATTACTCACAGAGAACTCTGAAGTGGAAGACCCATGAGATGTTTGGACTCCTTTCCATCTAAAAATAATAAGATAATGAAAACCTTAGATTTAAAAGAAAAAAATATTAAAAAAAATGAAAATATAAAATGCACTAAAACTTAATTATATTTATTTTTTCTGATTAGATGTCATTTTAATACGCACATCTAATAATAAAATATGTAAACATTCATAAAATACATAAAAATTTTATATATATATATATATAAATAAATATACATACACACACACACATTTTTTTTAATTATGGGTAACCTCCCACTGTTAATATTTAACAATAAAATATGATAACATAATATTAAATATATATATATAAAGTATTTATAATAAATATAAATTAAAAAATACAAATATAAATGTAATAAACAGTATTATTTTTTCCAAATGAGATGTAAACTCTTAATGTTTACATCTAACAAGAAAAAAAAAGATATATATTTGCTAATAATAAATTAATATAATTAATTTAATATAAATATTTAAATAAAATGATAATTTTTGTATTAATTATTAGTAAATAATATATATATATATATATATATATACATATATAGTTTTTTTAAATAAATATATGTAAACATTTATAAAATACATACAAATTTTTTAATGAAATAAAATAAAAAAGGCGATAGTACATATTTTTACAATTAGTTATAGCTTCTTAATATTCATTGTTTAAAAATGATACACTTTTTTTTATTTTTAATTATGGGTAACTTCCCACTGTTAATATTTAACAATAAAATATGATAACATAATATTAAATATCTATAAAATATTTGAATAAATATACATTAAAAATACACATATGTAATAAATAATAATCTTTTTTCCAAATGAGATGTAACCTCTTAATGCTCACATCTAACAAAATATTATTTTCAATAATAATAAATTGATATTAATTAGAAAAATACATATATATAATTTTATATTAATTATATATAATATTAATTTTATTAAATAAATTATTATAAGATAAATTAATAAAATACGAATATACACTGTAATAATAGTTTTCTTCCAAATAAGATGTAACCTCTTAATGTTCACCTCTCAATGAAAACATTATATTCAAAAACAATAAATTAAAACTTTATAATAAAATAAAAATATATTAAAAAATAAAAAAAATTATAGTGTTTTTTTTTGTAACAATCTTAGTGTTCACTCACAAAGTCCACTCTGTCTTCAGCCAGCCAGTGGAAGCACTTGAGGAAGAGTAGCAAAGTGAAAAGGGCCACAAAGCGAGGAGAGAAATCATCCCTGAAGACTGTAAATGCTAAACAGGTCTCAGTCACCGCATACCAGGAGCGTTCAATCAGGTGCTAAAAAAAAATAACAATATACAAATGAGAATGACAAATTTCTTCATGCCTTTGCACACCACTTTGCAAATTTAGACACCAACCTCCATTTCAGCAGCTCTCAGTTGCCCGAAAAACACCTTCCGCATTAATTTCCCCAAAAGGAAAACCAAAACGAAAGCCTGAATGTATAAAACCTGCCAAAGAAATAGCAGACAAGTTAAATTAATTGCACAGTGTCTTTCCATAAAGATCTGACACTTAATAAACTTGTTAACTTACTGCCATGCTAGGGCTGCTTTTAGTGAGGTATACCACAGTCGGGTAAAACTGGTGCTTGAGGAAGTAGGCATGAGCAACCACTGCGCCAGTCAGCACCAAACTGGTGGCTGTCACAAGAGCGGCTCGCACCATCTTGCACTACAGAGGAGAGAAAACATAAATCATAATGGACATAAGACATGAGGTTCAGAACGAATCAAAGGCCAGAAACATTTCATGAGGTCCAAACATAATGTTGACAAGTTGTATTACAATACCATTTAGATGCTGAAAAAAATGAATGCTATTTACAAGTCTGGGAAAGGCATTTCCAGTAAACTAAAGTGAAAGTAAGGGCCCTGCTTACAGTATGCATATACATAAACATCTAGGCCTATAATGCATGTTCTTAAGAGCACAAATGAGTTAAATTAAGCTTTAGCTACGTTGTATTATGTTTGTCTATTAAGTGTTTAGCTACAGACTTTGAAAAGCAGCACCTATTAGCTGAACAGTTACATGAAGGCTACGAAAGACAGTATGACAGCTGTTATTAATCTACGATATAGAGAATAAACACTAATTAAATCACCAAAGCATGATTTAATAACCCGACCATATGCTAACAAGTATCAACTCGGGAGAGGTCTGGCCGACTAGCTAAAGCAGTCATGACTGACATGACACGCAATGAGTCTCACCCTTAGCCGCAGGAATCCGCTGTTTCTGCTTTCGAGAGACGACCTCCGTTGAGTTTTGCTTCTGATAACTGTTATTTGTGTCTATCCTTCCATCTAAAACAACCGTGTCGCTTCCAGTCTCTTGTAGTCGCAGCTGCTTGACGGTTACGTGTTTATTTTTCGCTTGCTCTCCAGAAAGGCCACCTCACTTCCGGTGAGCGTTCATTCCTGCCAGTAGAGTGAAGACAGCACAGCAGCTCTGAAATGACTGAAGCGATCAGAGTTTCGCTTTCAAAATAAAAGCTTATGAAACATTCATCAATCTAACTAGACAAGTTTGTTCGTTCCCACGAATAGGCTCTTTCGTTTCAAAGACCCAGTTTTATTTTCAATGGTTTGAAATATGTACCAGATACATTAGGATATACTAACAAAAAATAAGTAGGTAAATAAATAAATAAAATGAACTATTAATTTATTACAAATAAACGTATTACAAATGAACATATTTTACTACTTTCTTATTTTTAAACTTAATAATTTTTAGGTATTGCTGAATTTTTCCCTTTAAAACAAAGATTTCTTACCCCACATTTAGCTAAGATTAATTAAATAATACATCTTATAATAAGACGTAAGTGGTAAGAATGTACAAAATGTACAAAAATATCAGTATCACAATATAGATAGATAGATAGATAGATAGATAGATAGATAGATAGATAGATAAATAGATAGATAATCAAACAATTTGTAATTATTTATAATTATTTATTATTTTAAATAAATTTCTTTGGATTGTTTGACTACTCAAAAGTGAATATAGCAAAATATATCTTACTTTGTCCTTCCTGCTAGCAAAAAGTTACATACATAAACCAGCAGCGAAGTCATTTGATTTCAATGATTCGCGAACCCGCTCGAAAGTCAAATGATTCGCGATATGCGCTCCCAGTCCCGATCGAAATCGAATGATTCGCGAACCCGCTCGAAAGTCAAAT